>JAACYO010024541.1:0-33213 GCA_011074415.1 Stictonetta naevosa
AAGATTAGGCAGCTGTCTACCCTGCCTGGCCTTTCAGAAGACCCCTCAGTTGTAGGATTACTTAAGGATTACTTAAGGTTGAAGAACAGCAGGTACCAATCGCTACCACAATGGTGCACTGATGGCAATATTGCACCAACCGAGACTCCCTGATTCCCATCTATGAGTTGGTTCATCGGCTGGAGAGTCAAGGAGTGATCAGCAAGACTTGCTCACCCTTTAATAGTCCTATATGGCCAGTGCGAAAGTCTAACGGTGAGTGGAGGCTAACGGTGGACTATCGCGGCCTGGACGTAGTCACGCCACCACTGAGTGCTGCAGTGCCGGACATGCTAGAACTTCAGTATGAACTAGAGTCAAAGGCAGCCAAGTGGTACGCCACAACTGATATTGCTAATGCATTTTTCTCCATCCCTTTGGCAGCAGCATGCAGGCCGCAGTTTGCTTTCACTTGGAGAGGCATCCAATACACCTGGAATCGACTGCCCCAGGGGTGGAAACACAGCCCTACCATTTGCCATGGACTGATCCAGTCTGCACTGGAACAAGGGGGATCTCCTGAACACCTGTAGTACATTGATGACATCCTTGTGTGGGGCAACACAGCAGCAGAAGTTTATGAGAAAGGGAAAAAAGTAATCCAAATTCTCCTGAAAGCTGGTTTTGCCATTAAACAGAGTAAGGTCAAGGGACCTGCACAGGAAATCCAGTTCCTGGGGGTAAAATGGCAGGATGGACGTCTCCATATTCCCATGGATGTGATCAACAAAATAACAGCAATGTCTCCGCCAACTAGCAAAAAGGAAACGCAAGCTTTCCTAGGCCTTGTGGGATTCTGGAGAATGCATGTTCCAGGCTATAGTCAGCTTGTGAGTCCTCTATATCGAGTGACTCGAAAGAGGAACTATTTCGAGTGGGGCCCCGAGCAACAACAGGCCTTTGAACAAATCAAACAAGAAATAGCTCGTCCAGTAGCCCTTGGGCCTGTCCGTACTGGACCAGCTGTGCAAAACATACTTTACACTGCAGCTGGGGAGCATGGCCTCACCTGGAGCCTCTGGCAGAAAACCCCAGAAGAAACTCGAGGTCGACCTCTGGGTTTCTGGAGCCGGGGCTATCGAGGATCAGAAGCCAATCACACCCCAACTGAAAAAGAGATACTAACTGCATATGAGGGTGTTCGAGCTGCTTCAGAAGTTGTGGGTACAGAAGCACAGCTCCTCTTGGCACCACGGCTACCTGTGTTACATTGGATGTTCAAAGGGAAAATTCCCACTACACACCATGCGACTGATGCTACGTGGAGTAAGTGGATAGCATTAATTACACAGCAGGCTCGAATGGGAAAACCTAATCGCCCAGGAATCCTGGAAGAGATCATGGACTGGCTGGAAGGCAGAGATTTCGGAGTGCCGACAGAAGAGGTAACCCATGCTGAAGAGGCACCACCATACAATGAGTTGCCAGAAGACAGAAAGCAGTATGTGTTGTTCACTGATGGATCCTGCCGTGTGGTAGGGAGCCATCGGAAATGGAAAGCTGCTGTGTGGAGTCCCACACGACGAGTTGTGGAGGCCATGGAAGGGGAAGGCGAGTCGAGTCAGTATGCAGAAGTAAAAGCCATACAACTAGCCCTAGAGATTGCTGAAAGAGAAAAATGGCCAGTACTGTATCTCTACACTGACTCATGGATGGTGGCAAATGCTCTGTGGGGGTGGCTGCAGCAATGGAAACAGAGCAACTGGCAGCGCAGAGGGAAACCTATCTGGGCTGCTACTCTGTGGCAAGATATTGCTGCTCGGGTAGAAAACCTGGATGTAAAGGTACATCATGTTGATGCCCACATGCCCAAGAGTCGCGCTACTGAAGAACATCAGAACAACAAAGAGGCGGATCGAGCTTCAAACATTGAAGTGGCTCAGGTGGACCTGGACTGGGGACGTAAGGGAGAGCTGTTTGTAGCTCGATGGGCCCATGAAACATCAGGACATCTAGGGAGGGATGCCACATACAGATGGGCTCGTGATCGAGGGGTGGACCTGACCATTGAGGCCATCACACAGGTTACCCATGAGTGTGAGATCTGTGCTGCAATCAAGAGAGCCATGAAGGTAAAATCTCCCTGGAACAGGGGGAGGTGGCTAGGGTTTCGATATGGTGAGGCCTGGCAAATTGACTATATCGGACCACTCCCACAAACCCACCAAGGCAAACGGTACATACTAACCATGGTAGAAGCAACAATTGGGTGGCTGGAAACATACCCCGTAAACCATGCCACGGCCCGAAACACTGTCTTGGGCCTAGAAAGGCAAGTGCTGTGGCGTCATGGTACACCAGAGAGAATTGAGTCTGACAATGGGAGTCATTTCTGAAACAATCTTGTCACCTCCTGGGCCAAGAGGCATGGTATTGAGTGGCTGTATCACATCCCTTATCACCCACAAGCCTCTGGGAAGGTTGAAAGGTACAATGGACTGTTAAAGACTATGTTAAGAGCATTGGGTGCTGGGACATGGAAACAATGGGACATAAATCTACCAGAAGCCACTTGGCTAGTTAGTAACAGGGGGTCTGACAGCTGTGCTGGTCCTGCCGAAACAAAACCCCTACACATGGTGAAGGGAGCTAAAGTCCCCCTAGTGCATGTAAGACAGTGGATGGGGAAGGCGGTGTGGGTTACTCCTGCCTCGGGAAAAGGCAAACCCACTCGTGGGATTGTCTTCGCCCAAGGACCAGGGTATACCTGGTAGGTAATGCAGAAGGATGTGTGCCTCAAGGAGATCTAACTTTGGGAGAAAACTAATCAGTAATCTAAGTTAGATGTTGTAGAAAGACGCTGCAAGATCAACAACAGGTCAACTTTGCAAGGAACTGGGCAAGTCCAACAAGGACTTGAGCTAAGCTGGTGCTGGCGTCCAGACATCCAACTCTGCCTGCCCTGAGTGACCACTTTGGCAAATGAAGACTAAATTGTCAACAGTTCTTATGGATGTTTTCCGAAGAGACCTATAGAATGTAAAGATGTACCTCATGTACCATCTGAGGAGGGGGAGTGAGAGAGCGGTTGTGGTGTTCAGCTGCCTAGCACGGTAAAACCACCACAGGTGGTCTTTCTGGTGGTCTCTTGTGCTGAAGGCTCATAGTCTTCCTCCCAGGCTTTGTCCTTCGGTCGTCCTTCAGCTCCCCCTTTCTCCTTATTTGGTGGATCTCTTTGCCAGATATCAGAGGCTTGGGCAGTGTCCATTGCAAAAGTCAGCAGTTTCCTAAAAAAACTCCTTGGTCCTCTTATCTCCCAGACTCGAGTCTCAATGTTCGCCCTTCAAACCCTCTATTTACACAAATTGCTGGGCCCTTCCTTTGCATGATACAAGAACTATGTACACTAATCACTCTGTTTTTCTTAAATAGAAGGTTCCATTTCATCATGCGGCCCTAGCATTGTTCCATACTGACACGAATCAAATGAACACATTTCACACCAGGCCTTAAATATACATGTTAATTCAAAGAAACCTTTTAGTCAGTAGGAAAGTGATTATGCAGAGTTATGGATCAGGGCTTCACATCCTTTTCCAGCCTCAATATTTACACTAAGAGCAGATGAGAAGTCTGAAGAAGAACATGAAAAAGAAAAAGATGATGAATGGGAGCCATTAGATAACTTACCACCCCCACCACCTCCGTATCTTAACAATCCACCCCCGGCGGCGGCTCCCCCTCCGGTGGCCGTGGAATCTCCATTAGTACCACCGTTGCCCCTGCCTCCACCACCACCAACACCGGAATTAGACCGACCTCCGGCTGCATGTACGAGGAGTAAGACTGCTGCATCTGAGGGAGCTTCTCTGTATCCCTTACGAGAAGTACCCCTCGGAGGCAATCAGGGAGGCATCGGGTTTGTGGCAGTCCCATTAAATACCACAGATGTAAGAAACTTCAAGAAAGAAATGGGGACCTTATTAGACGAACCCCTCGGAGTAGCTGAAAAATTGGACCAATTTCTAGGTCCCAATACTTATACCTGGGAAGAAATACAGTCCATTTTAGGGATCTTATTTACGGCCGAGGAAAGGGGAATGATTAGGCAAGCTGGAATGAGGATTTGGGAAAGACAAAATCAGGCAGGACTCCCGGGAGACCAGAAATGGCCAAATGTGGATCCACACTGGGATCATCAACAACCCCAAGGAAGGCAGAATATGAGGGATTTGAGAACATTAATCATACAGGGAATAAGGGAAGCAGTCCCCCGAGGGAAAAATATTCATAAAGCATTTAATGAACAACAAGGGAAAGATGAATCTCCAACAGAATGGTTGGAGAGATTTTTTAAAAAAGCCTACAAATATATTCTGGAATTGACCCAAATACAGTGGCTGGAACCGCACTCCTTAGAACACAATCTGTAGCTAAATCCTGGGGGGACATAAGAAGGAAATTAGAAAAACAGGCCAGAAAGAGGATTAGAAGAATTACTTAGGGAAGCACAGAAAGTGTATGTCAGAAGAGATGGGGAGAAACAAAAAGCAAAAGCCAAGATCTTTGTAGCGGCAGTAAGAGAAAGTCAGAAAAATAAGACCCTGTCCAGAGAAAGAAGGGAAAAAGGAGTAGACAAAACACACAGGGGACAGCCTTATCAAGAGACATGCACAATTCCCGTCTGCTACTACTGTAACAAGAAAGGGCATGTTCAGAAGAACTGTCGTAAGTGGGAACAAGATGAGATAATATTCAAAGAATAGGAGTGTCGGGCTATATTTTCTGGGGACTTCAACATCAACGGAGCCCTTGATAAAACTATTAATTGGTCCCCATAAATAAGAAGTTCTATTCTTAGTGGACACAGGCGCTGAAAAATCCACTA
The DNA here is from genome assembly GCA_011074415.1 of Stictonetta naevosa. Classification (NCBI taxonomy): domain Eukaryota; kingdom Metazoa; phylum Chordata; class Aves; order Anseriformes; family Anatidae; genus Stictonetta; species Stictonetta naevosa. The sequence continues at coordinate 4,868 of JAACYO010024541.1, forward strand.
TTCAAAAACTTCCAAGAGGAATAGAAAAAGGGAAAAGTTATGTATCAATAGTAGGGGCAAAAGGAGAGCCTTTTAAAGTACCTGTCTTAAAAGATATAGAAGTAGAAACAGAAAAGAAAATTTGTTTTAATGATTTACTGTTGCTCCCTGAAGCAGAGTACAATTTATTAGGAAGGGATTTGATTTTAAAATTAAACTTGAGCATTCATAGCCAAGGAGACAAATTGCAGATTAAATTATACGCTTTAACACAAGAAGATGAGGAAGCCATTAACCCTTCAGTATGGTATAAGGCAGGGGAAATTGGAAAGATAGAAATGGCCCCCATAAATGTTCAAATAATAGATCCACATCATCCAATCAGAGTTAAACAATACCCTATACTAATGAAGGGTCGAAAAGGATTAAAACCTGTAGTTGACAGACTTCTGGAGGGAGGAACTTTAGAACCATGTATGTCACCTCATAATACACCCATCCTCCCCGTAAAAAAATCGGATGGGTCCTACAGGATGGTACAGGACCTAAGAGCTGTTAATCAGAGAACAATCACTAAATTTCCTGTGGTGGCAAATCCCTATACTTTACTGAGTCATATATCTCCCAGACATACTTGGTACAGTGTAATAGATTTGAAAGATGCTTTTTGGGCCTGCCCTCTGGATTAGGGATCCAGAGATTATTTCGCCTTTGAATGGGAGGATCCCGAAACAGGACGAAAACAACAATTAAGATGGACTGTGCTGCCACAGGGATTTACAGAGTCACCAAATCTATTTGGACAAACTTTAGAGAAGATCTTACAAGATTTCACATTACCCAAGGAAGTAAAATTATTGCAATATGTGGACGATCTATTAGTGGCAGGAGAAACTGAGGAAGAAACCCGAGAAGCCACTATTAAATTATTAAATTTCCTAGGGGAAAGGGGATTAAAGGTATCTCAATCAAAATTACAGTTTGTGGAGCAGGAAGTAAAATACTTAGGGCATTGCCTGAGTGAAGGGAAAAAGAAGCTAGATCCTGACAGGGTATCTGGGATCCTATCTTTAAGACCCCCACAAACTAAAAAAGAAATTCGGCAAATATTGGGATTATTAGGATATTGTAGACCATGGCTCGAGAACTATAGTGAGAAGGTCAAATTCCTATATGAAAAATTAACTAATGACCGACTTAAGTGGTTCACAGAAGATGATCAAAAATTCGAGGAAATAAAAATGGCATTAATACAAGCACCTGTATTAAGCCTCCCAGATCTGGAAAAACTTTTCTATCTTTTTGTGAATACATCAAATAAAACAGCATATGGAGTTCTTACTCAAGATTGGGCAGGGATTAAGAAACCTGTAGGGTATTGTTCTAAGTTACTTGATCTAGTAAGCAGAGGCTGGCCTGCTTGTCTCCAAGCTTTAGTCGCTACAGCATTATTAATAGAGGAAGTTAGGAAGATTACCTTTAGCGCTCCTCTAAAGGTGTATACTCCACACAATGTCGGAAGTGTTTTACAACAGAAAGCAGAAAAATGGTTAACGGATAGCCGAATCCTAAAGTATGAGGCAATATTAATTGATTCCCCTGACTGAGAACTGAGAGTAACCTCTGCTCAGAGTCCAGCACAATTTTTGTTTGGAGAGCCATCTGAAAAATTACAACATAACTGCTTAGACGTAATTGAGACCCAGACTAAGGTGAGGCCAGATTTAAGGGATACTGAGTTGCAAAAAGGGGAAGCACTGTTTGTAGATGGTTCCTCCCGAGTAGTGGAAGGGAAAAGAAAATCAGGATATGCAGTAATTAATAAGGACCTAGAACTGGTGGAATCAGGACCTTTGAGTCCATCATGGTCGGCTCAGGCTTGTGAGCTGTATGCCTTATGTAGGGCCCTGGAACTGTTAAAGGGAAAAAGTGGGACTATATTTACAGATTCAAAATATGCATATGGGGTGGTCCACACTTTTGGAAAAATTTGGGAAGAAAGAGGTTTAATTAACACTCAAGGGAGGAATCTCATACATCAAGAATTAATAGTGAAAATTTTAAGGGCATTAAGAGAACCGAAGGAGATAGCAGTAGTACATGTGAGAGGACACCAAAAGGGATTATATTATCGAATCAGGGGAAATAATTTAGCGGATGAAGAAGCCCAGAAAGCGGCCTTGAGGACTCAGGTCGTTAAAATTAATGTAATACAGGAGGAAGAAAAACGAGAAGAAGGGGAAAAAAAGTTTCCCCCTGAGGAAAAAATAAAATTGGAGAAAATAGGGGCTAAGTTAGAACAAGGAAAATGGACACTGCCTGACGGATGAGAGATATTGCCAAAAGCCTACACGAGACAAATATTAGGACGATTACATGCACAAACCCATTGGGGTACAAAGGCGTTAAGTGACCATTTCCTTAAACAATTTGGTTGCATTGAGATTTATGAAATAGAAAAGCAAATTACACAAGGTTGTTTAACTTGTCAGAAGATAAATAAAAAAGTGTTTCGACAAGCAGCCACAGGGGGGAGAAAGACAGCTTATAGACCTTTCGAAAAAGTACAAGTTGATTTCACTGAATTGCCCAAGGTAGGGAGGATAAAATATCTATTGGCAACAGTGGATCACTTAACACAATGGGTTGAAGCTTATCCTGTAGCACGAGCTACAGCACAAACGGTGGTAAAAATTTTATTACAACACTTAATACCTAGATATGGGATAATCCAGTACATTGATTCTGATCAGGGCACACATTTTACTTCTAAAATAATAAAATTGTTATGTCAATCATTAGGTATTCAGTGGGAATGCCACACTCCGTGGCACCCACAAAGCTCGGGGAAAGTAGAAAGAATGAATCAAACAATAAAACAACAATAGGCTAAGTTAATGATCGAGACACAAATGCCCTGGACGAAATGCTTACCACTGGAACTTTTAAACATTAGAACTAAACCACACAGTGAGACTGGATTATCACCATATGAAATGTTATACAGCATGCCTTATTCTCAAGGGATGCCTCTAGGGAATAATGTAGTTGAGGATCGTAATAACCAGAAGTATATAATCACCATTGGAAGGAGATTAAAAGAACTAAGAGAAATTGGGATGATGGCTCAAACATCACCTTTAGGATTTGCAATCCACCAGTTAAAACCGGGAGATAACGTTCTAATAAAAACGTGGAAAGGAAAAAGCCTATCTCCTATATGGGAAGGGCCCTTTCTTGTTTTACTTACTACGGAAACAGCTGTGAAAACAGCAGAAAGGGGTTGGACCCACGCATCCAGAGTAAAGGGGCCAATAACTACCGAAGCTTGAAGGGTTGAATCCACTCCTGGGGAACTGGAACTAATATTCTGGTAATGAAGCCCTGTGTGAATTAAGGGCACCAGATAAAGGGGACAAACCTGGAGGGAGAAAAGGGAGAAGGCAAGAGGGGGGGTAGGACTCTCTACTGTGGTGTGTATGGTCTACTGAGGGAGGCAACCCCTATGGGTATTGACTGCCGAGTGAGAGGGCCTCGACCGGACTTCTCCTGCACTAAGGTTAGGTTGTCCCGAGAAAATAACATAAGAACCTTTTTAAATTCATATAAAGTTGTGATTAGTTTTCCAGGAGCCGGATCACCCCGAAAAGCTGAATGGTAACACAAGCCCAAATCGATCCTGGAAGCGGGCCCAGCCTCTTGATTTCCTACACTCTCAAGACTGGACGGAGCAAAGGATAAGAAATGTTATACTTCCTGGTATTGTTATTACAGGGACAATTGAGCCATGGGCAAGAATGGAGGAATAACTTTTTCACTCTGGGGGAAGAAGTGGCTAAGGCCTTTAGCCTTAGTAACTGCTGGGTTTGTGGAGGACCGGGGGGAGCTGGAAGTTGACCCTGGGTAGCTGGCCCAGTCGAACCCAAGTGGTGGGTTAATAATTTGAGTGAAGTTCATAATGGGACACAATTTTGGAAAGAGGAAGAAGGCCCGTGGCAATTGCACTCGTCAGATCGGGGTATATACTGTTTAAACAGAACAGGAACAATAGTGGTGGGAAAAAGCATTTGCAATTGGACTCTGTCCCCTGGATATGATTGTACTGATTCTGAATGTAAACCTATAAACTGCACAGCACACAGTGGGAAATGGAACGCCACACATGTCCAGCTGAGAAACGGGATTTGGCTGAAATGCTCATATAGGGAATTTTTTGGACCTGGATGTGAAGTCGTGACAAGAGCACAAGCGACGAGACAATTTGACAGTCAGATCTTGAGCTGTCAGCGGGATAACACCACTAAAGAACAACATGTGGTAAGGGTCTACCGCTGGAAATGGCAAAATGAAAATGGGGGGCGAGTGTTCTTTAAATATTTCTGGTCAGCTCATAATATGACAGGTTGTCAAAAAGGACTTGATTGCAATTGTGAGTGGAAATCCGATGCGGGGGCTTGGAGGTGTACATATGGAAAAGACATTGTAACAGGACCACTCGGTAACAAAGACACTGTAATTTCACGCTCCAAGGAATAAAGAAGGATGGGATGGCCCTTTTCCAAACGGGACATGGGCCCTAAAGGGACATTATTGGGTGTGTGGCAAACACGCCTACAAGAGACTACCCAAAAACTGGTCGGGTACATAAGACCCTTGTTCTTTTTATTGTCACAAATACAAGGGAAGAATTTAGGAATAAGATTATATGATGATCTGAATAGAATAGAACGATCCATTGATGTTTCCTTAGCAGGGGGTAGTGCTCAAAAATGGGGAGAAAATGAATGGCCTCCTGAAAGAATCATACAGTATTACGGACCAGCCACCTGGAACCCGAACGAGGTAGTATCGGGAGCCCGGGAACCTATTTATAATTTGAATCGAATAATTAGATTGCAAGCTGTCCTCGAAATCATAACCAATCAAACAGCGACAGCTTTGGATCTTTTGGCTGATCAATCCACCCAGATGAGGAATGCCATTTTTCAACACAGAATGGTTTTAGACTATTTACTAGCAGAAGAAGGGGGTGTGTGCGGAAAACTGAACGATTCTAATTGTTGCTTACTAATTGATGATAATGGAAAAGTGGTTAAACAGATAATGAAGGAAATCAGAAAATTAGCCCACGTCCCAGTACAAACTTGGAGGGGTATGGATTGGGATTTGTTTTCATGGCTGCCCGGTGGACCATGGGTTAAGAGAATGTTATTTTTATTTTTATGTGGTATAACGATGTTATTGTTTATACCTTGTATGATACCTTGCTTTACATTATTGATACGCCGAATAATAAATAGTACCCAATTTGTAATGACTTCGATAAAGAAGAAAGGTGATATGTCAATAATGATGCTTAAGAAATGGACTCCCCCCCAAGAACCGACAGATGAGATCCAATTGTCACTAGCAAAGGTCGAAGAGAAAACACGAATCAATACTATGAAAAAAGGAAATGGGGGATTGTGAAATGTGTTCATTTGATTCATGTCAGTATGGAACAATGCTAGGGCCGCATGATGAAATGTAACTTTCTATCTAAGAAAAACAGAGTGATTAGTGTACATAGTTCTTGTATCATAGAATCACAGAATCACAGAATTTCTAGGTTGGAAGAGACCTCAAGATCATCGAGTCCAACCTCTGACCTAACACTAACAGTCCCCACTAAACCATATCCCTAAGCTCTACATCTAAACGTCTTTTAAAGACCTCCAGGGATGGTGACTCCACCACTTCCCTGGGCAGCCCGTTCCAATGTCTAACAACCCTTTCGGTAAAGAAGTTCTTCCTAAGATCCAACCTAAAACTCCCCTGGCGCAACTTAAGCCCATTCCCCCTCGTCCTGTCACCAGGCACGTGGGAGAACAGACCAACCCCCACCTCGCTACAGCCTCCTTTGAGGTACCTGTAGAGAGAGATAAGGTCGCCCCTGAGCCTCCTTTTCTCCAGGCTGAACAATCCCAGCTCCCTCAGCCGCTCCTCGTAGGACTTGTTCTCCAGGCCCCTCACCAGCTTCGTCGCCCTTCTCTGGACTCGCTCAAGCACCTCGATGTCCTTCTTGTAGCGAGGGGCCCAAAACTGAACACAGTATTCGAGGTGCGGCCTCACCAGAGCCGAGTACAGGGGGACGATCACCTCCCTAGCCCTGCTGGTCACACTGTTTCTTATGCAAGCCAGGATGCTGTTGGCCTTCTTGGCCACCTGAGCACACTGCTGGCTCATATTCAGCCGACAATCAACCATCACTCCCAGGTCCTTCTCTGCCTGGCAGCTCTCCAACCACTCATCTCCCAGCCTGTAGCTCTGCTTGGGGTTATTGCGCCCCAGGTGCAGGACCCGGCACTTGGCCTTGTTGAACTTCATGCAGTTGACCTCAGCCCATCGGTGCAGCCTATCCAGATCCTCCTGCAGAGCCTTCCTACCCTTGAGCAGATCGACACACGCACCTAACTTGGTGTCATCTGCAAACTTACTGAGGATTCACTCAATGCCCTCATCCAGATCATCGATGAAGATATTAAAGAGGACCGGCCCCAGCACCGAGCCCTGGGGAACGCCACTAGTGACCGGCCTCCAACTGGATTTGACTCCATTTACCACGACTCTTTGGGCCCGGCTATCCAGCCAGTTTCTAACCCAACGAAGCGTGCGCCAGTCCAAGCCAAGAGCAGCCAGTTTCTTGAGGAGAATGCTGTGGGAAACGGTGTCAAAAGCCTTGCTGAAGTCAAGGTAGACCACATCCACAGCCTTTCCCTCATCCACCCAGCGCGTCACTTTGTCATAGAAGGAGATCAGGTTCGTCAAGCAGGACCTGCCTTTCATAAACCCATGCTGACTGGGCCTGATCGCCTGGCTGCCCTGCAACTGCTGCGTGATGACTCTCAAGATAATCTGCTCCATGGGCTTCCCTGGCACTGAGGTCAAACTGACAGGCCTGTAGTTTCCCGGGTCAGTCCTCCGGCCCTTCTTGTAGATGGGCGTCACGTTTGCTAGCCGCCAGTCTACTGGGATCTCCCCCGATAGCCAGGACTGTTGATAAATGATGGTAAGCGGCTTGGCCAGCACCTCTGCCAGTTCTCTCAGTACTCTTGGGTGGATCCCATCCGGCCCCATCGACTTGTGCACATCCAAGTGCCGTACCAGGTCACCAACCATTTCTTCGTGGATAGTGAGGGCCACATCCTGCTCCCCATCCCCTTCCACCAGTTCAGGGAACTGGGTATCCAGAGAACAACCGGTATTGCCGCTAAAGACTCAGGCGAAGAAGGCATTAAGCACCTCCACCTTTTCCTCATCTCTTGTAACTAAGTTTCCCCCCGCATCCAGTAAAGGATGGAGATTCTCCTTAGTCCTCCTTTTTGTGTTGATGTATTTATAAAAGCATTTTTTGTTATCTTTAACGGCAGTAGCCAGATTGAGCTCCAAATGAGCTTTGGCTTTTCTAATTTTGTCCCTGCACAGCCTCGCAACATCCTTATAGTCCTCCCTAGTGGCCTGCCCACTTTTCCAAAGATTATAAACCCTCTTTTTTCTCCTAAGCTCAAGCCACAATTCTCTGTTGAGCCAGGCTGGTCTTCTTCCCCGCCAGCTCGTCTTTGGGCACGTGGGGACAGACCGTTCCCGTGCCATTAAGATTTCCCTCTTGAAGAGTGCCCAGCCTTCCTGGACTCCTCTGCCCTTCAGAACCGCCTCCCAAGGGACTCTACCAACCAGTGTCCTCAGCAGCACAAAGTCAGCCCTCCGGAAGTCCAATACAGCAGTTTTACTGGTCCCCTTCCTGGCCTCGCCAAGAATAGAGAACTCCACCATTTCGTGGTCACTCTGCCCAAGACAGCTCCCGACAATCACATCCTCCACCAGTCCTTCTCTGTTTGTGAAGAGAAGGTCTAGCGGGGCGCCACCCCTGGTAGGCTCACTAACCAGCTGCGTCAGGAAGCTATCTTCCACGCTCTCCAGAAACCTCCTAGACTGCTTTCTCTGGGCTGTGTTGTGCTCCCAGGATATGTCAGGGAAGTTGAAGTCCCCCACGAGAACAAGCGCTGAAGATTTCGCAACTTCTGTCAGCTGCCTGTAGAACTCCTCATCCGTCTCCTCGTCCTGGTTCGGCGGTCTGTAACAGACCCCGACCAGGACGCTAGCCTTGTTGGCCCCGCCGATCCTAACCCAAAGGGACTCGACCTTGTCATTCCCAGCCTCGAGTTCTACAACATCAAAAGACTCTCTAATATAGAGAGCCACACCACCACCCCTTCTGTGCTGCCTGTCCCTTCTGAAGAAGTTTATAGCCAGTCATTGCAGCACTCCAGTCATGAGAGTGGTCCCACCACGTCTCCGTGATGGCAACCAAGTCGTAGCCTGCCTGCTGCACGATGGCTTCCAGCTCCTCCTGTTTGTTACCCATGCTGCATGCATTGGTGTAGATGCACTTCAGCTGGGCCATTGCCTTATCCCCCAGCCTTGCTATTGTTCCCCCTGGCACACCTCCAACAATCCTTGCTTCAGCCCCATCCCCTTTCTTACCTAGTTTAAAGCCCTCTCAATGAGCCCTGCCAGCTCCTGGCCCAGGATCCGTTTTCCCCTAAAAGACAGGGACCCGTCTGCGGCCATCAGGCCGGGTGTCGAGTAAAGTGCCCCATGGTCGAAAAACCCAAGATTTCTGTGTTGGCACCAGCCCCTGAGCCACATGTTTAGCAGGTGGGCTTTTTGTGTCCTCTCTGTACCCCTCCCTGCCACCGTAGGGATGGACGAAAACACCACCTGCACTCCCGCTCCATCCACTAACCGTCCCAGTCCCCTAAAGTCTCATTTGATAGCCCTCAGGCTTCTCTCTTCAATGTCATCACTACCTGCCTGGACTATCAAAAGAGGATAGTAGTCAGAGGGGCGAACCAGGTTGGGAAGCTTCCTGGCAACGTCCCTGACCCTGGCCCCAGGGAGGCAGCAGACTTCCCAATGGGTAGGGTCAGGCCGACAAATAGGGCCCTCTGTTCCCCTGAGGAGAGAGTCTCCCACAACAATAACCCTTCTGTCTTTCTTGGTGGAGGCAGTCCTGAGGCGTGGAGTCGACCTCCTCGCCCTAGGCATCCTCCTGGGTACACTTGCTATCATGCAAAAGAAGGGTCCAGCAATTTGTGTAAATAGAGGGTTTGAAGGACGAACATTGAGACTCGAGTCCGGGAGATAAGAGGACCAAGGAGGTTTTTTTTTGGAAACTGCTGACTTTTGCATGAGACACTGCCCAAGCCTCTGATATCTGGCAAAGAGATCCACCAAATAAGGAAAAAGGGGGAGTTGAAGGACGACCGAAGGACAAAGCCTGGGAGGAAGACTATGAGCCTTCAGCACAAGAGACCACCAGAAAGACCACCAGAGACTGATACGCATGCGTCCGGAGAGGGTTCAGATTCCGGGAACTAATTATAATAACCCTGCCTTTTCTAGGAATAGTGAAGAATATGTATTAGTCTAGGAGCATAAAAATCAACCACCTGATGTAATAGGTGTGCGTCTTGGTGGAGCAGAGACTCCTGGCGCACCCAGCGCTGTTTGCTTGCCTCTATTCGCTTAATAAATTACAAACTTTGATTAAAATCCTATTTGGGACTCAATCATTTATCTCACTACCATGTTGGAAAAAGCCCCCACCAATTTCAGGGAGTCAGACGGTCGATGCCAGTTTCAAACGCTGAGTGAAGCCGGTTATGAGAAATTCCCTAAACCTCAAAGTAAACGGGTGCTTTGCTGGGAAATATACCTACAGACATTTGATAATTACACCTGCACCTGTGAGTATCTCACAGCCCACTCACCTTCTGCAGACTCTGCACTGGAGAGAGAAGCTACAGAGAAGAGCTGTATATACATGGATGATGAATGCAAAGGACATATACAAAGGATGATGAATTTCCCTGATACATACATATACCTCCTATATATATCCATATACCTGCTATATATATCCCTCATATTTATCAGTTCACACGTGTGAGCTTTCTTCCATAAACAATTCAGTGGGTTGTGTGTTCTCGTAGATGTCCTCCAGCACAAGCACACGGCTTCTGATTAGAAAGCAAGGTTTGGATCATGACGCAAACTTTTGTTGTTGAAAGGGAAGGAAAGACAGGGGAAGATATGCCCAGCAGCCACAAATTATTCCCAGTCTTGGCTTCAATTATACCTCAATTTCCAAAGGGCCTGCGGAGGCTGCAAATACACGGTGGGGACTTCCACCACATTTAAGTGAAATACTCAGCCACACAGCGCAGTCGATGATAATCCACTCTGGTAGCTGCCTGTGATGTCCCGGGGTGGCTGCCTTGGCAGAGTATCTTACAGATCCCAACAGAGCAAAAGAGAAGGGGTAAAAGGAAAAACACAAGGAAAAAAGGAAAGAGACATTTCAAATTATCCTGTGGCTGTTTGGACACATCTAGAGCATTACTCCCAACGCTGCCTAAAACCTAAGGACAAACTGGAAATGTTTAATGCTAGAAGTATTATGGTAATTTGGGGGTAAACAAGAACTAAAAGTTATTAAAAGGAAGAACAGGAAAATGTTAGACCCAGTCTGAAGAACGGGGCAGTCAACAAACTTATCAGCTGAAAGCATTAAAAGAAACATTTTTGACAGACATGGATGACAAAACAAGAATAAAAAGCTCCCTGGCCTGCTTTTTCCAGATAAACAAGAACAATGGCTCTCCAACTGGCTGCAGTTTCTTCCACTAGGAAGAAATTTTTCCTCAGCAACAAGCATAGGTGATATCCTAACTCGGGAAGAAAGCAAATGCCCAACATTTCTCACAGATGCGTTTGAGAGTTGATCTTGCCAGCTGACACACAATCCGTCCTCATGTCTCCACACTGCAGATGCACAATTTTAAGAGAGCTTCACACCCAAAAGTGGAATGCTTCCTGAATTAACCATGTTAAATATAGCTAATGCTTTGAAAATGGAAGTTTTTCTCATTTTACTTCCCTCCTCCTCACGCATACTTGCTCCAAACAAGCCTTGCCCTTTGCAGGAGATGTATGACCATATTACACAGCATCTCCATACAGCACAGAAACAGTTTTTGCCAGAAGGGACCGTGCAACTGCAAGTGAACCTGGTTTTAAGTCAAGGGAAACTGCCTAGCACAGGCTGCATCTTCCACAGCTGCAGAACATCTCCGGTGCTGTAGGCAGCCTGCTGCAGATCCCCACAGCATGAACTAAACTGTGAGCCTCATGTACATGAATGGCCATAAAAAGCAACACAATTTTAGTTTCTCTGCAGTGCTGAATCTAACTAGATCATCTTAAAAAGAAAAAAATAAATAAATCAGCCCCTGCAATGTTGTCTGGCTCAAACTGTTCATGAAAAAACAAGGGAAAATGGCAATTTTAAGCTCGATCCTGTGTTAACACATCCATTCTCTGTCGTGACATGGTGAGAGGAACTTTTCCTCGCCGAGAGCTGTGGAATCAGCGTGTTTCTCTGAGCACAGCACAAGCAGCGGGAGTTAAAACCTGCAAGCCAAGTAGGAAGCGAAATAGCCTGAACCCCTGGGTTTCACCACATACCAAATAACTGCAGCATTACAAATCTGGGACTCTACCAAAACAAACTGCATCCTTCTGGGAATAATATTATGGGTAGTAATAACGAGGTCTGTCCAAAGAACACAACAACACGCCACACTTACTTAGCTGGAAAAACTACGTGCCTGTATTAATACTGAACACTTCTCAGAAAGATAAAAAAGCAGTGTACACAAATCAAATCACGCAACTGAAAATTCAACTTTATAAAATTAAGCAGAATTTGCATAAACATTGCTCTGAAAGCAGAGCAGCTAATCAAAGCTGTCAGAGGAGGTGTGGATTTGGTTTAAATACTGAGCTGAGAAGATGACAATGGAGGATCCCGCTCTTTAGGATTGGAATCCCTGCTTTTACAGAAAAATTACAGCAAATCTGGCACTCTGAAGTGGTTCATTTGTCCCCAGGGCAGCTTATTTATTAGTCAAAGCCAGAGCACACAAATACGCCGTGTACTTACGCACCTGCTTGTCAGCACGGTACCACCTGAGCACCCATCTCCGCAGCACGTGACGACTAACCCTGTGAGTAGCATCACCTCCAGCTTTGCAAACGGAAACCCCCAGTTGGTGCCACCAGCAGGTATCTGGGAAAACCGATCCCCATCATGGTGCATGATCCCTGTTATGGATCACAGGGCCGCAGACAGCACCGGCACACACTGAGGGCGAAGGCAACAAGCAACCAAGCTCTGCTCTCCTGAGCTGACCACAAGAGCTCCAACCTTTCCTTCCAGAGCTGGAGGCAAAACACTTCTTCAACTGAATGATTATGACAAACAGGAGAACTAGCAACGCACACGAGCAAATATAACCCCCCAGAAAACAAAAGAAAAAGCACAGGGGGAAAAATATCAAATAGTCACACCAGCATTTGCAGTGGACAAGATGTACATGATCTGACGTTCTGCTCGACATCAACATCTAAAGAGCTAAACAAGCACGGTAACATTTTTCCACTAGCTTGAAATTACAACTACAGGCCATTAATTTAATTTTTATACTAACAAATATTTTAACTGCCTTAACTGTTCTGCAGAGAAGTATTCACAAATTTGAAAGGCACCCCAAGATGAAAACAGGAAGGGGCAAAATCAGTAAACATGCTTCATCATCTATCATGCTAATGGCTCTGTAGAAAAGTTGGAACTCTGGACTGCGCATATAAAAAGCATTCTATATTAATACATTCCCAACACTTCTACTTTAGAAATGAACAAGATCTCCTATTTAACATTTTTTTCCAAATCAGAGTTTTCCTCGACATTACAACACCCCTCTCCTTAGCCTAGAAAAGCATAAGAATTTAATTCCTAAATCACATCGCTGTCATGTTCCATCCCAATAAGTCACAGAGCTGTTTGTTTTTCTGCTCCTTCCTATAATGGCAGGAGTGCCAAATCAAGAGCTTTTCCTCCTCCTCCTCCTCTCCTTTTTGGTGCATCTTCTTGAGCTTTCAGCCTCATTTTGGAGCCTTCAAAAAGCATGAAGCTTGCCTGCAAAGCGGTACCCCAGAGAAGTTAGAGGTGATGAACTGACTATGTAACGCCAGAGTGTGCTGAATGGCAGTGTAAATGCCTTCTCTGAAAGCAAAGATGTTTTTTGCACTCTGTGTTCGAACCGTAGAAGACGAAGGAGGCTACGCCAGTATTTATTTTAATTTCCTTCCTTAAGTGTCCTCATAACCCACGCATGCCAAACCAGAGAGCAGCCATTCAGATTAGCAGAGCAGGGGCAAATTAACACTATGGGATTACGCAGACGGGTTTCTGAGCGGGGTTTGTGCTCGAGCTCTCAGCAAGAAGCCAGCAGCTCGCTCAGAAGCACGATGTGACCCTTCAGCGAGTCCCAGGGCTCGCACAAGCCAGCCCAGTGCACGTCCTTCTGCCACTGGGCCCTGGGGCTTCCTTCTCGTGGACAGGACAGGGACAGCGTCATGCTGCGTTTATCGCAGCCACATCAAGCGCGCTGAGGATGGCTGCTGTTAAAAACAGTAACCAAGGGTTAAACCACGTTTCCTCTGGGCGTGCAACCACACGGGCCTTGCACACCTCCTGGACGCTCCGAAGACGCAGCAAACTTATTTTCCTCGCCCTCCCCTACCTGCTGGGGCTGTCCAAGCCCAGCGAACCCACAGCCCCGAGCCCTTCCAACAGACAACTTCCACAACAACGCCTCGCTAGGACTGGGCAATGCCGCTCCAACCAAGCAGACACCACCGGCTCGACCCTCCCCGGGCCCCCCAGCGCCCCGAATCCCCCGTCCGAGCCCCTCAGGGCCGGCGGGAGGCAGGCGAGAGGCGGGGAAAGCCCAGCCCGTGCCCGCCCGCCTCACTCACCTGAGGCGCGGTCAGGAGCGGGAAGCACCCCGCCAGCAACCGGCGACGCCACTCACCCGGCGGCCAGCCGCTCCGCACCGCCCGCCCCAGCATCGCCCCAGCCTTCCTCCTCCTCCTCCTCCTCCTCTTCTCCTTCTTCTTCCAGCACCGCCGTGGGCCAACCTGAGCACTGGACGTTGCCGCCGGGGCTGGGCGGCGGTGGGGCTCGGCGCGCTTCCCCTTCCCGCCTGCCGCCGGGGAGGAAGAGGAGGGCAGCTCCCTGCGGGGAGGGCCGGCTGCTCCTCGCCGTGAAAACGGCGAACAGGGCTGAGGGAGCTCGTACCGCAACACCCGCACATCGTGGAGCTGGGGTACTGTACTGTGTAGTCCCCACACTGCCTGTTTTTGAGGCGCAGGGGTGTCGCTGCCCTCTGTGTTTCAGCGGGATAAACGCACTCTGCTGCCACAGCAATGAGCAGCCAAACGCAAAAGCAAGCCCTGCCGAAGTTCATTATTTCCAAGGGAGTTCTATTTACAGGAAATTGTTGGCAGTTATTTGTTCCACATCAGCATATCTCACATCTCTATCACCACAAACGCTGCTTTTCGTGTTCAGTGCAAACCACTGAAGCGGTGAAACCCAGGGAAGTGTTGGATTTGCCTGTTTTCTCTGCTCTTCGTAGAGTCCCTCCACAGCTGCGCTGCATACAAGACACAGCTTTGTCCTGCCATGATAAAAGGGTCTTGAAGAAGAAACTGGGCTGCTGCATCCCTGAATAGTATGGCTGTGGAGCGTGGAGAAACTCCACAAGTGCTTGGACACCTGGTGGCTCCGGGGTCTAAATAAGCCCCCACTTCGTTCATTTCCCCTGCTCTGGAAGGGAAATGTGAGAATTAGCCTTTTCGGGGCACTAGGAAATAAGTCGTGTCTTTTCCATGGGCCAAGAGAGCCAACAGAACATTTTACCAGCTGGGGCTTGTTTAAACGCTGTCAGGTGACCATTGCAGAACACAAGAACTATATACATACATTAACCATCTCTATTTTCTTAGTCTTGTGGTTATACAAAGATGTGTAAGACAGAAGGTCCCATTTTATCATGCGGCCCTAGCATTGCTCCACATTGACACGAATCAGATGAACACATTTCACAATCCCCCATTTCCTTTTTCATGGTACTGATTCGTGCTTTCTTTTCCAATTGAGTCCATACTTGCTGAATTGGTACCAATTTTGGATCTTCTTTTGTTTTTATTATCATCAGGGAATGGGTTTTCCCTTCCCCTGGTTCTGGGTCAACAGGTACCAAAGATATTTGCATTCCTTGTATAACTGAGTGTATTAGTCTGGTAAAACAGGGTGTTAAACATGGAATTATTAACAACCCTCCACATATTCCCAATACAACTATCCCGATTCTAGTAAGCCAACCACCACCCATAAAGTCCCCCCATATTTTTTCTAGATTGATTCCATTCCAAGTTTGAACGGGGACATGTGCAATTTTCTTCATTTCTTTTTACAAGTTCATTCACAGCTTTTCCTTCATCGTCAATCTCTAAACAGCAGTTACTAAGGTTAAATTTTCCACAGACTCCTCCCTCTTGTGCTAGCAAATAATCCAGAGCTAAGCGATTTTGATACAAAGCAGTTCTCATCTTGGTATTTTGTTTTGCAATTAATCCGAGTGCATCTCCATAGCCTGCCATGGCCATCATTCACCTTGATTTGTTCCACCACAAACATAACAATTGGTTATGTTCAATGATTTAGCAATATTTTTCAGCTAGATTTACAAATAGATTTTTAGCAACTGTGGGGATTTCATATTTTACTCCTGTTTCCATTTCATGATAGAATGAGTTGAATAACAGTCTATGTTGCACTGACTCTCTTGCCCTTTCTTTGATTTCAATTTTGATAATTACTGCAGTTGTTGGCCGTAGCTTGGGCCAAGAAACTCACCCCAAGTAGGACTAGAAGAGGTCCAGTAAGGGCCATAGTGATCGGCGGTCACAGCCCAAAGGGGTTGCAGCCCTTGGCAGACCTTCCCAGCCGCAACACTGGTTCCCTATCCAGTCTTGCCCTCTTCCCTAATCTCAAAGGGGTGTACACTGCAGATCGCCTACTGTTACCTTCAGGGGATAATGCTTAACTGATCCCTGTTATTGATAAATCTCTTCCCTTAATAGGTATCTATTCAAGAGTTTCTCTGTTTACTAATTTTATAGGTGTAATTACAATAAAATTCCCACAGCAACTTAGCTTATACTCTTTGATGAAGGCTTCTTTAAGTCCGTCTGATGGTTAGTTTAGTTTCTCCTGGTTCCGATGTTATTTTCCACTCTTCCACTGGACCTTTTACTAGCGACACGTGTCCATCCTTTCTCAGCAGTTCTCACAGCTGTTTCTGTAGTTAATAAAACAAGAAAGGGTCCTTCCCAGAGGGGAGATAGGCTTTCTTCTTTCCATGTTAAGGAGGTGGTAGGTTATCCAATGGCTCCCATTTATAATCTTTTTCCTGTTTTTCTTCTTCTTTAAACTTCTCATCTGCTTTTAGTGTAAATATTGAGACTGGAAAAGGACGTGAAGTCCTGATCCATAATCTTGCATAATCCCTTTCCTCCTGGCTAAAGTGTTCCTTTGAATTTACATGTATATTTAAGGCCTGACATTTATTTAAAAGCAATTTTAAATATTAAAAAAGTAGAGGCTTTGGGGGTAGTTCTCCAGGCTTTGGGGGTAAATCTCCCACTTGAGGCTTCTGAGTTCTAAATTATTTCCTCTGGTTCGGTAATCTAATCCATTTTGGTAAATTAACACATACAGTACTCAAAAACTGTCACATTAAATACATGTGAATAGACATATGTACTGATGTTTTACCTTAACATTCAATGAGAATTCAAGATTTTAACTAGTGGCATGATCAGATCTGACTTTTGTACATGTGATGTTCTATGTAATAAAAAAGAAATAGCAACTGTTGTTCAACAGTAAATAAGACATCTGCGGAGCATAATTCCCCCTCTGGGGGCACCTTCCCCTGGCCCTCCCCCCAGCCCCTATCAGCTAATTTTCCGTAAAGATTTAGACTTTCCAAATACTATGTCATGTGCAAAATTGCAGACAGTGGCTCATTGAATTCAAATATAATACTGTACTTAAACTCAATCAATATCATACATTTTCAGATTTCTTATGACCCACAATAAGCCAGAATAAACAGAACTGTTGTTCCCGATGGAACTCATTTAATTTTATAAAATGCATATGTATACTACATATACTACATACAGAAAAAAATAGACATTTGACTCTACATAATTTTACATGCCTAGGTTTTCTTTATATGGTTTGCTTTTTTATCAGTTTATTTCAGGATCACTTAAAAATACAATGGACCACAAAAGTGAATAGGTTTTGTTCTTTAATGCAACTTAAAACATTGCATTAATGGCTAAAATGAAATGCTAAATAAATGCTAATCCTGACTTCCTTTCCATAAAAAAACAGAGTAAAGTCTGAAATACTGGAACTGGTAATACTGAAGATTAGATGCCAGCAGGCTTGCTCACTAATTGTGTAATTTTATTATTATTATTATTATTTAAATAAACTTTTATCATGTTATAAAACCATTAACAGTTGATAAATGTTTTTCCATTTTTTTTTTCCATAGAGAGCCTGAGATGTGCTTTTATGAAATGAAAATCTTTCCATGCAGCCAAGACAATCTGCTTTGAAATAGCACTGCTAGGTACTGAAGCCAAAATAACACTTAACACAAGTAATGCGAAGCTACGTATGAAAGTTATGGAACCCGCTACAGACAAACCATGGGAAAAACCACAATTGCATTATGTTTCAAAATTTAAAAAAAGGCCTTGAAAGTGACACAGTTAATGAAAGTTTTCAGTAAAGCATGTAAGTGTTTTCTGGCAATGCAGCTTTATACCAACTTTCAAGAAACCTCAGGTCAAATGCAGCCTTCTAATGATTTTCTTACCAATTAGTTTTATAATAATGTTTATTAGCTGGTGCTTTGAATGGAGACTACTACAGTTACTGTTTAGTGAACTTTACTAAAACCAGCTTGATACTTGTCATCTGAGTTATTAACAGCCTGATCAAATGCATGAAAGGTCGTATTAACTTCCACTTTCTAAAGCAATTAAAAATAATTTAAATTTATCCTTATACCACCACTTAAGAGATTTTATTTAGATAACTAACTTTTAGCAAGGTTGAAGACAGAGGAAAAAGAACCCACAAAATCATTTTTCAAAGAGCCAACTTAGCTAGAAACAAATACTGTTGCAAGCTGTCCTGGTTTGAGTTAGGATAGAGTTAATTTTCCTCCCAGTAGCTGGTAGGGTGCTATGTTTTGGATTAGGATGAGAAGAGTGCTGCTAACACGCTAATGTTTTAATTGCTGCAGAGCAATGCTTACACTAAGCCAAGGACTTTTCATCTTCTTGCTCTGTCCTGCCAGCGGGCAGGCTGGGGGTACAGCAGGAGCTGGGAGGGGACAGACCCAGGACAGCTGACCCAAACTGGCCAAAGGGGTATTCCACATCATCTGACGTCATGCTGAACAATATATAGGGGTGGCTAGCCGGGGTGGGGGGGGCGGCTGCTCGGGGATGGGCTGGGCATCGGTCAGCAGGTGGTGAGCAATTACATTGTGCATCACTTGTTTTGTACATATTACTATTATGACCAATATAATTATGGAGAGGCCTGGCAGACTGATTACATCACACTCCCTCAAACCCGCAACAGCAAGCGCCACGTACTTACAATGGTGGAAGCGACCACTGGATGGCTGGAAACATATCCTGTGCCCCATGCCACCGCCCGAAACACTATCCTGGGCCTTGAAAAGCAAGTCCTATGGCGACATGGCACCCCAGAAAGATTTGAGTCAGACAATGGGACTCATTAACGAACAACCTTATAGATACTTGGGCCAAAGAACATGGTATTGAGTGGGTGTATCACATCCCCTATCACGCACCAGCCTCCGGTAAAGTTGAGCGATACAATGGACTGTTAAAGACTACACTGAAAGCAATGGGTGCTGGGACATTCAAAAACTGGGACACACATTTGGCAAAGGTCACCTGGTTAGTCAATACTAGGGGATCTGCTAACCGAGCTGGACCTGCCCAGTCAGACAGACCTGTTACGTACTGTAGAAGGGGATAAACTTCCTGTAGTGCACGTAAGAAACATGCTGGGAAAGACAGTCTGGGCTACTCCTGCCTCAGGAAAAGGCAAACCCATTCGTGGGATTGTTTTTGCTCAGGGACCTGGATGCACTTGGTGGGTAATGCAAAAGAATGGGGAGGTCCGATGTGTACCTCAAGGGGATTTAATACTGGGTGAAAATAGCCCATGAGTTAAACTGTATTATGTTAATTATTATATAATACTGTATGTCATCACTACCATGATCCCTATATGTCAATGTCCTATTAATGGTATCACAGTAACAACCACGCAGATACTGATGAATGAATTTTGATAGAATTGGACAAGCAAAGTGATGTGATGGAACGAGAACGGGCTTCAACATGTGACAATCCAACATCACACACCATCTCTTCTGTGCTGAAAGACTGCAATGACAGATGGAGCCTGAAGTCAGTCATGGACTATGCAAACTCAGTGGACATTATATATATATTATAAATGAAAATGGTGGTCAATTGGAATCTATTGGAAAGGGTGTAACCTGAGCATGACATAAATGGTATGGAATAAGGGGTGGATATATGTCCTGGTTTGAGTTAGGAGAGAGTTAATTTTCCTCCCAGTAGCTGGTAGGGTGCTATGTTTTGGATTTAGGATGAGACTAATGTTGATAACACACTGATGTTTTAATTGTTGCAGAGCAATGCTTACACTAAGCCAAGGACTTTTCATCTTCTTGCTCTGTCCTGCCAGCGGGCAGGCTGGGGGTGCAGCAGGAGCTGGGAGGGGACAGACCCAGGACAGCTGACCCAAACTGGCCAAAGGGGTATTCCACATCATCTGACGTCATGCTGAACAATATATAGGGGTGGCTAGCCGGGGTGGGGGGGGCGGCTGCTCGGGGATAGGCTGGGCATCGGTCAGCAGGTGGTGAGCAATTACATTGTGCATCACTTGTTTTGTACATATTATTATTATTATTATTATTTTATTTTCTGTCCTAATAAACTGTCTCTATCTCAATCCACAGGCTTCAGTTTTTCTCGTTTCTCTCCCCCATCCCAGAGAGGGAGGGGGGAGGGTGAGCGAACGGCTGTGTGGTGTTTAGCTGCCGGCCGGGTTAAACCACAACACTAGCTCACATTAATCTGAATAGCAGTTAAGTTAAAATGTTCTCTTCTTCAAATGTAGCTATATGACCACAGTACTACTTTTGTACTAAGGTAGGTTTCAAGTAAGCATTTAAATGCATGCATAATGTCAACAGTTAACATCTTCTAGGAGTCCTTGGTTACTAAGAATTCAGTGAAAGAAACCACATATATCTACTAAAGAACAGTATGACTAATTTTCATTAAAATAAGTTTTCGAATGAAATAAATTTGTAACTTTTCAAA
Source organism: Stictonetta naevosa (assembly GCA_011074415.1). Lineage (NCBI taxonomy): Eukaryota > Metazoa > Chordata > Aves > Anseriformes > Anatidae > Stictonetta > Stictonetta naevosa. The sequence continues at coordinate 25,346 of JAACYO010024541.1, forward strand.
GTGAGGTAATATCACAGGGGAACTGCAATCACAGTTTGGCATAGGTCCACATAATATAAACATGAAATGCTGTATGCACACCATAACACATTACTGTTATCTGTAAAGTCAGTGAATATTTTTCTTCATAATTACACTTAGCTGATACAATACTGGACCAATTTTGATTTACTTTTTCATTCTCTGCGGCCCCTATCATTCCAATTTTTAATCATTATTCCTAATGGACTTTCTGGTGGTATGTCTGGTAATTTCCTCCCTTTTCTCTGGTCCCAGGTCTTCGATGTTGTCTGACCCATCTAGGAATTTTACTGTGGCAATTCCTACAGCCCCTGGTTACCTAGTAAGAGTGTCTTGCAGGGGGTTTAGGACCCCCGCTGGGGCTCACCAGGCTTGGCCCGCTGGGGCCCGCCGGTTGTCGCTGGGCCCCTCCGCCGCGGCGACCGGGTTCCCTCCAGAGGTCGCTGGCTGGGTTCCGTCACGGCGCACGGGGCCCTCCGGGGATCGCCAGTTGGATTCCGCTGCTGGTCCTTATACCACCACTTAAGAGATTTTATTTAGATAACTAACTTTTAGCAAGGTTGAAGACAGAGGAAAAAGAACCTACAAAATCATTTTTCAAAGAGCCAACTTAGCTAGAAACAAATACTGTTGCAAGCTCACATTAATCTGAATAGCAATCAAATGCATGCATAATGTCAACAGTTAACATCTTCTAGAAGTCCTTGGTTACTAAGAATTCAGTGAAAGAAACCAGCAAATTTCACATATATCTATTAATGAACAGTATAACATTTCATATATCCCACATAACATCAAAGAAACAAAAAAAGCTTTATTTTCAGTAGTAATATAACTCCGAATTTAAAACAAATGCAAAAGAGTATTTCACAAGAACCTTCAATCCGTATTGTTCATGATAATATCTGGCTTAGATTGCAGACATTAGCTGTCATCATCTTACCATTTGCATATTGCAACAGCAGTTGATGGCGTAAGTTCATTTTATTACAGAAGTAATCAGGGTAATTTGATTGCATCCCCTCTGTCTCCCATAGAATTGCAAAAAGACCTATTCCTTCAGGAAATGCACGCTATGTCTGACTTAAAACCTAGAGATTTAAAAAACACATTAAGAACTCTACTATCATTTTAGCATCCACTTGGAGTACCCCATGGACGGATATGATGCAAATACTTGAAAGAGATATTAATGCAAGCATCTTCTGTTACAAAACTTACCATCATTGACTCTGTAGCACAGACTGCATTTCCACCTCCTTTGATCAATGAAAGAAACAAAAGGGTTATATATGTCCTGCAGGATCTGCATCTCACTATCGTGCTTGATGTCATTACTGGTAATTGCTGAAAAGAAACAATGGAAAACTGTAACAAAAGGTATGTAATACATTTTACGGATGACATTATTGTACAGTCCAGTGCATAAAAGCTTCAAAAGCCTAGATACTCTTATCATCTTTCATTCTATCTCTTTTAGACCATTTTCATGTAGCAATAACGACGCCTATTAAAAATTCCCTTAAAAATTGTAAGTAATATTTAAAATTATCTTAATCCAATCTAATTAATCCTCAATGCAATAAAATCTTTAATGAAATCAAATTACACAGTTATGATAACATGGCTACTATGGTAAGAGACATTATCAAAGACAGGATGACTTTGTTTGACTAACAATGCTAGGCAGCAAACCTTACATGTCAAAGAACACACAGGATATGAAAAAAAAAGTTGCACTAGATAGTTATTCACTTTTAAAATAATTATAAACAAACTAGATGGAGAAGAGCGGCTTAAGAGTTCTGAACAAGGCTTCAATCATATATTGTGCTCAGATTCTACTGACAGCAGTTATCATGCCAGTCCCATTAGCACCTCTTTTCAAGAGAGCAAAGCAAACACTTTTTAAAGAGGTATATGATAGTTTTGAGTCAAACAATCAAAACTTCAATTCAGAGCTTCAGAGAACTACTAGCAAGCAAATCTTGGTTAGTCATTCCAAGAAAAAAAAAAGTAAGGGCAGGCATGTCCAAAGCCTTCACAAAGTTCAGTGAGGTAGCAATTGCAAGCTTTCTTTTGCCTCGTTTCTAATTTGCAAACTTTTTTTGGAATTGCTGAATTTAGCAATTATACTTCATTGCATTTTATTCTGTCTAAACCAAAATGGGACATATATGTGTATCAAATATATATATATATTTAAAAAGTAAGCTACTTTACCGTTAAATCTCTGAAGGGATGTAGCAACAAACCCAATGGAAGCTTAGCTTTGTTTAACAAAGCCTGTGTCTGTGGAATATTTGTCAGCGTACATCGAAATGAACTGAAAAGAAATAAAACCACACAAAGAAAACTTTCAAAAGATGCTAAAAACATCATATTAACACCCGGTTTTAAAGAACTTTGACATTTAAGAAACCACATATTTAATGAAACTGATTTAAAGATAAACAAAAGTAATGGAAGATGATTAAAAAATCCTCCTGAAGAATCAAAAAAAAAATCCCCCCAATTTCAGCAATGCAAATACAGAAAAACAAACTTAAAACCAAGGAAAAAACTGCTTTAGGTACAATGGTCAATTTAAAATGACAGTTTTTATTCATTCTGAAGAATTTTTTTTGATGAAGTAAAGAACTAAAGGAGGAATACAAAATTTACTAGTTCTTAGAAAGTAAAATTTATGTAAGAAAATGGTAGAAGAGAAGCTCAAATACTGAAAGAGTCACAGCCTTTTATTTTTGTTCATGTATGTAAAGAGCACGACTGACTTCAAGCTGAAAAAAAAAGGCACTAAAGAAACCCAAGGCATCAATAGCACTGTCCAAAGTGCTCCATGCCTAAGACTGATTTTGAGACACCCAGCTGTGCCTTCTGTTTTCTGGTGGGACCATGCACTGTCAATATGGCAGTCACCTGAGTTAAACCAGGGCAATGGATTTTTATTTTTAGAATTAAGAATAATAATTAGAATTAAGATCTTTGTGGGAAAGCAATTTCTTTCCAATACCTTCTAATTAAACACCATTTTCATCTATGGTCTATAGCAATCATGGTAGTGATGACATACAGTATTATATAATAATTAACATAACACAGTTCAACTCATGGGCTATTCTCACCCAGTATTAAATCTCCTTGGGTTTGTATTTTCCTGAGGCAGGAGTAGACCAGACTGTTTTACCCAGCGTGTTTCTTATGTGCACTACAGGAACTTGATCCCCTTCTACAGTACGTAACAGGTTTGATTGGGCAGGTCCAGCTCGGTTGGCAGATCCCCTAGTATTGACTAACCAGGTGGCCTTTGACAAATGCGTATCCCAATTTTTGAATGTCCCAGCACCCATTGCTTTCAGTGTAGTCTTTAACAGTCCATTGTATCGCTCAACTTTACCGGAGGCTAGTGCATGATAGGGGATGTGATACACCCACTCAATACCATGTTCTTTGGCCCAAGTGTCTATAAGGTTGTTCGTTAATGAGTCCCAATGTCTGACTCAGTTCTTTCTGGGGTGCCATGTCGCCATAGGACTTGCTTTTCAAGGCCCAGGATAGTGTTTCGGGCGGTGGCATGGGGCATAGGATATGTTTCCAGCCACCCGGTGGTCGCTTCCACCATTGTAAGTACGTGGCGCTTGCCGTTGCGGGTTTGAGGGAGTGTGATGTAATCAATCTGCCAGGCCTCTCCATATTTATATTTCAGCCATCGTCCTCCATACCAAAGAGGCTTTGACCGTTTGGCTTGCTTGACTGTAGCACGTTTCACAATCATGAATAACCTGTGCTATAGTGTCCATGGTCAGGTCCACCCCTCGATCACGAGCCCATCTGTATGTTGCATCTCTACCTTGATGGCCCGAGGTTTCATGAGCCCATCAGGCTATAAATGATTCACCCTTAGCAAACTGTGGCCTGCACTCTGCTGCTAGAGGGATGGAGAAAAATGCATTAGCGATATCAATTGTGGCATACCACTTGGCTGCCTTTGATTCCAGTTCATACTGGAGTTCTAGCATGTCCGGCACTGCAGCACTCAGTGGTGGTGTGACTTCGTTCAGGCCACGATAGTCCACTGTTAGTCAACACTCACCATTAGACTTTCGCACTGGCCATATGGGACTATTAAAAGGTGAATGAGTCTTGCTGATCACTCCTTGGCTCTCCAGTTGACGAATTAGCCTATGGATGGGAATCAGGGAGTCTCGGTTGGTGCGATATTGCCGCTGGTGCACAGTTGTGGTAGCAATTGGCACTTGCTGTTCTTTGATTCTCAGCAACCCCACAACAGAAGGGTTCTCTAAGAGACCGGGCAAGGTAGACAACTGTTTAATGCCCTCTGTCTCTAAGGCAGCTATGCCAAAAGCCCAGCAGAACACTTTTAGGTCCTTGAAAAATCCTCTCCTGAGGTAGTCTATGCCAAGGATGCATGGAGCATCTGGGCCAGTCACAATACGGTGCTTTTGCCACTCATTCCCAGTTAGACTCACTTCAGCCTCCAATACAGTTAACTGCTGGGATCCCCCCGTCACCCCATAAATACTGATGGGTTCTGGCCCTTTATAACTTGATGGCATTAGAGTACATTGTGCACCGGTGTCTACTAAAGCCTTATACTTCTGTGCATCTGACGTGCCAGGCCATCGAATCCACACAGTCCAATAAACTCGATTGTCCCTTTCCTCCCCCTGGCTGGAGGCAGGGCCCCTCTAGTCCTGATCAGAATCTTCATTTCTGTGTCCGGAGGACTGCCTGCTGGAAGTTGGAGCAGCAAACTTTTCAGAGACCCCCTTTTTCCCGATTGTTTTCTTTTGCAATTCACGTACTCGTGCCTCTAGGGTCGCGGTGGATTTTCCATCCCATTTTCTCATGTCCTCTCCATGGTCACGTAGGTAAAACCACAGGCTGGCACGAGGTGTGTATCCACCATATCGTCTTCCTTGCATGGATGAGCGCTTACCCCTAATAGCAGAGACACTGGTTTGTTCAGGTGGGGAGGAAAATAATCTCTCTTCAAGGTGGTGGACCTTTTCAGAAAGTTTCTCCAAAGTATTCTCTTTTAGTTGATGGACACTTTCAGAAAGTTTCTCCACAGCCGAGACGCAGGCCTGTAAGGAAGAGGAGAGACTTTCTTCGTACTGCCGGAGTTCTTTAGCCACTTCATCCACTGTAGGTTCCTCATCCTTTTTCCAGGCCATTATTGCCAATGAGCTGGCATATGATGATGGTGCACTTCGTACAAACTTCCGCCACATGGGTCGTGTACACTTGACGTCATCTGGATCTGTGGATATTTGTTCATTGTCTAGGTCCTCATAAATCACCTCCCGTACTGCTAATTCCCTCAGGTACTGGATTCCCTTCTCCATAATGGTCCACTTGCCTGGAAGACATACAATTTCTTCCTTGTAGGGATACCTTTCCCTCACAGCTGACAGGAGACGCCTCCAGAGGCTGGAAGGTCGTACTCCATCTCCAATTGCTTTGTCAATGCCTGCATCTCTAGCAAGGGATCCCAGCCGCCTGGCTTCCCCGCCCTCTAATTCCAAACTATTGGCTCCAGTGTCCCAGCAGCGGAGCAGCCAGGTGACAAGCTGCTCGCCTATACAGCGACTGAAATCTTTTCGCACATCTCGTAGCTCACGCTCGTTTAGGTTTCGGCTAGATACTGCTGTTTTTGCAACATCCTCATCTTCATCCTCCTGCTCCTCTGATGGCCCGGCCTCGTCTTCTCTACGCCTAGACCTACCAAAAGACTCTCTGCATTCTAAACGACCTGACTCTCTGTACCATTTTTTCACCTTGGTTACGGGTGCAACCGACACTGGTGCAGTTTGTTTTCCTGGCTCAGCCTTGGGGCCTGTTTTAGGGCTTGGAGTGGCTGCTGAGTCTGTCTCAGGGGTTGAAGTGGCCGCCGGGTCTGTCACTGAGGTTATACTAGCATTGAGTACAGCTCGGTAGGCATAGGCCAAGCCCCAGCACGTTGCAGTGATTTCTGTATGTCTGGTACTGCCAGGGTGATGACACACCTTTTTCAAGCACTCCACCAGTTTTTTAGGATTTTTCAGTTGTTCAGGGGTAAATTTCCAAAGCACTGGAGGTGCCCACTGCTCTAGATGCCTGCCCATATCCTCCCACTCTCCCTGCCACTCATAACCATCCTGCCTCAGGACAGATCTCTGGATGACACTCTTAAGTATTTGTTTAACCTTAGACAAAACCTGAAGTGCATTCAGGAGACATAACAATGAGAACATACTGGTCTGAACATCCCAAGGATATTCGAAGTTTTGGAAAGCTACCATAACTCGCACTAAGTAATGTGCTATATAACTCAATTCGGAAAACAGGCACAGCAGACTTGAGACCACAAAAATCGGCATTGTGATTAGTAAATCCCAAACTGATATAATGCTCATCAGAACCTTGTTCTAATACACTCTAGTCAGATCTGTCGTTATCTCAACCCTTCGAGCCCCACGTTGGGCGCCAAAAAGGCTGTTGTGGTTTAACCTGGCCGGCAGCTAAACACCACCCAGCCGTTCGCTCACCCTTCCCCCTCCCTCTCTGGGATGGGGAAGAGAAACGAGAAAAACTGAAGCCTGTGAGTTGAGATAGAGACAGTTTATTAGGGACAGAAAATAAAATAATAATAATAATAACAATATGTACAAAACAAGTGATGCACAATGCAATTGCTCACCACCCGCTGACCGATGCCCAGCCCATCCCCGAGCAGCCGGCCCCCCACCCCGCCTAGCCACCCCTATATATTGTTGAGCATGACGTCAGATGGTATGGAATACCCCTTTGGCCAGTTTGGGTCAGCTGTCCTGGGTCTGTCCCCTCCCAGCTCCTGCTGCACCCCCAGCCTGCCCGCTGGCAGGACAGAGCGAGAAGCTGAAAAGTCCTTGGCTTGGTGTAAGCACTGCTCTGCAGCAATTAAAACATTAGCATGTTAGCAGCACTCTTCTCATCCTAATCCAAAACATAGCACCCTACCAGCTACTGGGAGGAAAATTAACTCTATCCTAACTGAAACCAGGACACAGGTTCTCTACCCGGGCAGCAATATCTTGTCACAACGCAGCAGCCCAGATGGGTTTGCCCCTGCGCTGCCAGTTGTTCTGTTTCCATTGCTGTAACCACCCCCACAGGGCATTTGCTACCATCCACGAATCAGTGTAGAGGTAGAGAACTGGCCACTTTTCTCGTTCAGCAATCTCTAAAGCCAGCTGGATGGCTTTCACTTCTGCAAATTATCTCGATTCACCTTCTCCCTCAGCAGCTTCTGCAACTCGTCGTGTAGGACTCCATACAGCAGCTTTCCATCTCCGATGCTTTCCCACAATACGACAGGACCCATCAGTGAACAGGGCATATCTCTTCTCATTTTCTGGTAGCTTGTTGTACAGTGGGGCTTCTTCAGCATGGACCACCTCCTCCTCTGATGATATCCCAAAGTATTTGCCTTCTGGCCAGTCCATAATCACTTCCAAGATTCCTGGGCGACTGGGGTTTCCTATTCGAGCCCGCTGAGTAATCAGTGCAACCCACTTGCTCCATGTAGCATCAGTTGCATGATGTGTAGAGGAGACCCTTCCTTTGAACATCCAGCCCAGTACTGGCAGTCGGGGTGCCAGGAGGAGCTGTGCTTCAATACCAACCACTTCTGAAGCAGATCAAGCTCCCTCATATGCTGCCAATATCTCCTTTTCGGTTGGAGTGTAGCGGGCCTCAGATCCTCTGTATCCCTGACTCCAAAACCCTAGGGGTCGACCTCGGGTTTCCCCAGGTTCTTTCTGCCAGAGGCTCCAGGTGGGGCCATTCTCCCCGGCTGCGGTGTA
>MU011991.1:0-22202 GCA_011074415.1 Stictonetta naevosa
GACAGAGCGAGAAGCTGAAAAGTCCTTGGCTTGGTGTAAGCACTGCTCTGCAGCAATTAAAACATCAGCATGTTATCAGCACTCTTCTCATCCTAATCCAAAACATAGCACCCTACCAGCTACTGGGAGGAAAATTAACTCTATCCTAACTGAAACCAGGACATATGCTTAATTTATAGAACATGAAGACTTCTACATACTAGGGAAAGAAAATTATACACTGATGAAAGAGAAGTAATTATAATTTAATAGTTGTAGCAGCAATAGAATGGGCAGTAGTGGCAGTGATGGTAGTAATAATAGTACTTATAAGACTATCAGCACAGGAAAAGGGCTGGAATAGGACTGAAAAGTCCTATTCCTTCCTTCCTTCCTTCCTTCCTTCTTCTCAGTGGTTTGTGGGGACAGGACATGGGGTAACGGCCACAAGATGGAGCACAGGAAGTTCTGCACCAACATGAGAAAGAACTTCTTCACGGTGAGGGTGACGGAGCACTGGAACAGGCTGCCCAGGGAGGTTGTGGAATCTCCTCTGGAGATATTCAAGGCCCGTCTGGATGCCTACCTGGGCAGCCTGCCCTAAGGAACCTGCTTTGGCAGGGGGGGTTGGACCCGATGATCTTTCGAGGTCCCTTCCTGTGGGAAAGGAATTCGCATGTGGCTTTGCACTGTTTCCTACGTCCCTGAATTAGAGATAATTTGTCCGATTATAATGGACAAATCCAAGCTATGGCTTGGACACCGTCTCCACCATTGTCAATACCAAAGGGAACTAGAATTGCTCAATTGATTCTTTTCCGAGCAGTAGTCTGCAGGAGTTGGTTCAAGAAAAACTCCAACAAGGACATATTGTTCCGACAAACAGCCCATGGAATTCACCAGTGTTTGTCATCAAGAAGAAGAGCAGGAAATGGAGATTACTGCATGATTTGCAATGAATCAATGCAGTGATCGAGGGCATTGAAGTCAGAAAACAAACAAAAAAAGAAGAGGAAAAAGAGAAAAAAATAAAAAAAGGAAAAAAAAGAAAACAACACGCAAAAAAAACCACGGTACCTTTTAATATAGTATCAGACTCGCAATATGCTGTAGGTGTTGCTTAGCGCATTGAGAGGTCACATTTGAGACATATCCCAAAGGAAAACTTCTTTCTAAAATTTCTAAAATTTAAGGAGCTGTTATTTTTGGTAGAGCAGCGAGTGCACCTGTATTGTATTATTCACATGTGGAGCCACACCATGTTACCTGGTATTTTTGCAGAGGGTAACGCATGTGCTGACCAGCTAACTAATATGACCCTGACTGCCCTGGTGCCTAAGGTGCTGGAGCAAGCACAGTTATCCCATGCCTTTTTCCATCAATCCGCCACTCTTGACAAAACAATTCACTACATCGATCACTGACGCCAAATTGATTGTCCTGACTGTCAACAACATGTTTTGACCCCATCTTTAATGGTAAACCATAGAGGTCTACGGTCCTTACAGTTATGGCAGAATGACGTAATGCATATTCCAGAATTTGGTCGCTTGAAATATGTCCACATATCGGTAGATACTTTCATGATATTTGGGCGACAGTTGTGATGGGTGAAACTAGTTGCCATGTCCAGGCTAACTTCCATGTTGCTTTCGCAGTGCTAGGCATCCCAAAGGAAATAAAACCCGACAGTGGCCACGCCTATGGTAGTCACTCCCTTCAAACCTTTTTTCGTACTTGGGGTATTCGACACATCACAGGCATTCCTCATTCCCCCACGGGTCAAGCCACTGTAGAGCGCACACATCACACCTCGAAAGCGCTGCTAAATAAACAAAAAGGGGGAGACACCCAGGAAACACCACAGAACAGGTTGGGAAAAGCACTTCACGTAATGAATCACCTAGCATTACCCTTTCCTCACAAAGAGGTACCGCCCATAATAAAACATTACAAAAATATGAATTCTGTGCTGTCACAGGTGCCACAATCAGAGCAGGCCTTAGTAATGGTAAAAAAAAATTAAATACAGGTGTTTGGGAGGGACCCCAGCCTCTAATAACTTGGGGTCGAGGGTATACTTGTGTCTCCACAGGTCACGGACCAAGATGGGTACCAGCAAGGGGGGTAAGGCCATGGTTGGCCTCCTCCTCACAATCGCTGCTGTCGTCAGTTATTGCAAGCCCTGGGTCTCCATCCAACCACGCCGCAACATCTGGGTCACCTTCGCCAAATGACAGGACAAGAAGGGATGTGCCTGTCCCTGGCTAGTGCTAACGACCCGTTTACGACATGTCTGGTGGAGATCCCGGCAGATAACAAAGACTGGACTGTCTACTTACCGCAAGCGCCCCTAGAGCCACAGGAATTAGATATCCTGGGATGTGTAATAGCAACAGCATGTGTAAGGTTCAATTGCTTGGGCAAAAACCAAACCATGAAACAAATGGTCAGCGCCACACTCGCTCCTTATTGCAAGGCATCTCTTTGGTGTAATTATACAAAACTACAATAGCATCATTCCTTGCGCCAGGAGCCGCTCTGCTCGGCTGTGGGATCAACTGTGGAACGGGCGCCCCTTGGTGCACCCTGAGCATTTTCCTCGGAGGGGTCTTCACTCTCAGCCGCTCACCACGGGAGTAGACAAGGACCTCCTGAAGCCACGGACAAATTAAGTGATATTTTCTTGTGGTATGAATGAGAAGTGCAAGAGGCCTCTTTGCGTGATTGTGTGATTGTGCTGTGCGAGTGAGAAGCAGCATCACTGAAAAGAAACATCCCTAGTGCTTAGTGGCTTGTTGACTGATGTAGAGTCTAGTAGGCACGCTACTTTACAATCGTAATTCTGCATGTGATTTTCACCCTGTTGCTTATTGTACCTTGCTTATTGCAATGTCTGCGATGATTGATAGAAAAATCTATAGAAAGTGTTTGGTTGGTTGAAAATAAAAAAGGGGGAATTGTGGGAAAGGAATTCGCAGGTGGCTTTGCACTGTTTCACACAGCCCTGAATTAGAGATAATGAGGAAACAAGTGGTAGAAACAAAAACTTGAGCAAGCTTGAGATAAAGTAACGTGGCTACAGTGTTAAAGATGAGCTTTGGGCAGTGGCCAATTGCTGGCTGGCTTGAGGCATGTGTCTGAGGGTCTCTAACCAATTGTATGACAGATTTGGGCGTGTGGACAGCGCATGGGGCTACGGGGAAAGTATATGTAGTAGTAAAAAATGGCAATAAAGGTCTCCTGTTCAAGAGCCATCAGGAGTCCCTGTTTTTCATCCCTTCACCTTCCAACCCCTACAGTTCTGTGATTCCGTGATTCTGATTCTTGACTGGTCTTGACTGAGATTTTTAGTCTTATTGCTTATATGTACTCAGGTCAGTAAGAAACCGCATTAATGATCATCAGCTAAAAATAACTGCTCCACTGATTCTCTGGAGGCAACTGAAAAAATGGCCCTGGACAATTTTTTAGTGCATTTTTTTTTCTGATTCTCAGAAAAATTAGGCTAGGGTCTACAGACCAACTAAATTCCACTTCAAAGCCAGTTTAGCATAAATTAGGTATAAACTTAAATTAGGTATAAACTAAAATGCAAAGCTCAGTTAAGACAGTCTTTTTGAAAATACCCTGATCAAAATTCACTAAGTACAGCATCTTTCTAATATACTTTCAGTTGTTTTTTTTTTCAGTTTTAAAGTTTTAATAGCTATCGTTTTTGACCAAGTACCATGATTGTTCAGAGATGTAGACACAATTATTAGAATACCATTTGCTATATGTTGTCTGCCTTGTTTCATTCAGTTGACCCTGAATATTGTGTATAGGTCACCAGACATTACTAGGAGGTTGAGAAGACCACACATGGTTGAGAAGTGGTTACAGTTTTAAAAATTTTAAGCTGAAGACATGGGTCCTACACCCATTTTGAATACAAAAGCATACAAAACCACTATTCTTACCTATACCAGTATTTCACTGGTTTGAGGATTTGACAAGCTACTGATGGGTCATAGTGATGCCTAACTGCAAAAGCCGAAAATCCAGAAAAACAGTAAATTAAATAAAAATAGATACCACAGTAGATAGGTGCAGGTATTCCTGTAGATGCCACAGACTCAAAAGAAATAATAAAAATGTCATGAAACAGCTAGACCCCTAAGTCTCTTGAATAGAAATTCTGGACCGCGTGAAGTTTATGTTCCTGACAAGATTAGCAGTGTGACTACAGAGCTCAGTAGGTTTCCAGATGGTAAGACAGCAAATCAGGTTAAAAGCACATCATCAGGGCTGTGGGGAGGTTTTGGACCTTAATGCTGCATGCATTAGTGTAGTTTCACTTCAGCTGGGCCATTGCCCTCTCCCCCGGCCCTGACATTGTACCCCCCCCCCCCCCCGGCTCACCTCTAACGGGCCTTATTTCATCCCCGTCCCCCTTCTTACCTACTTTAAAGCCCTCTCAATGAGCCCTGCCAGCTCCTGGGCTAGTATCCATTTTCCCCTTAGAGATAGGTGGGACCCAGCTGCAGCTATCAGGCCGGGTGCCGAGTAAAGAGCCCCGTGGTCAAAAAAAAAACACAAAATTTCTGTGTTGGCACCAGCCTCTGAGCCATGTGTTTGTCAGGTGGGCTTTCCATGTCCTCTCTGTACCCCTCCCTGCCACTGTAGGGATGGAGGAAACCCCACCACCTGTACTCCCGCTCCATCTACTAATCATCCCAGTCCCCTAAAGTCCCGTTTGATAGCCTTCAGGCTTCTCTCAGCAATTTCATGGCTGTCAGCCTGGACTATCAATAGAGGATAGTAATCAGAGGGGCGAACCAGGTTGGGAAGGTTTCTGGCAATGTCCCTGACCCGGGCCCCAGGGAGGCAGCAGACTTCCCTACGGGTAGGATCAGGTCGACATATAGGGTCCTCTGTTCCCCTGAGAAGGGAGTCGCCTACAATGATTACACTTTTTCTTTCTTAGTGGAGGCAGTCTTGAGGCATGGAGTCGACTTCCTTGCCCTAGGCAACCTCCTGGGTGGACTTTCAAACTCATCCTCACTCACCAGTCTCTCAAGCTCCAAGGCCTCAAACCTATTGTGTTAGGGCACCTGGGAAGGTGAGGCTGGTAGGGAGGGGAGTTCCCTGCGATGCTGAGCAGGGACCTGTTTCCATTCCTCTTCATCTCCTAGGTCCTCTCCCTCTGCCTGACAGTGACAGGGCAGAGGGTCCACCACTGTTTGGGGTGTCTCACCCCGGTGCCTTTCCAGGTCTTCTGTCTTCTACAAAAAAATCTAATTAGCAACTATAGAATGAGATAAATCATGCATCAGAAAATCTGATTTCTCTAAACAAAAAAAAAAACACAAACAAACAAACAAAAAAACAACCAAAAGACATCTAGATGCATATTTTTGAAGAAGCATTGATGAAGAAGCATTGATTGGGTGGTCTAATCAAAATGAAAGGAATCCTAGCCTACATATCCTAGTCTGGCTGGGGAGCTGTGCAGTGTATATTCCTTCTGAGTCTTCACTCAAGATATATTTTTCTTTTACTAAGGTCCAGCTATGTGCAGCCAACAAGCACTCCCAAATGTTCGCACAAAGCAAAGGCCTGATTCTGCACCTCACTATGCATATTTATACAATCAGCTCTTTCAAGAACCTCACAAAGGATGTTAAACATCATTAAGCCTGAGGCTCTTCTGTTCATGGACAATTCCATATCCTCCATTCTTGAAATATTCTATTTACTGTCCTTAAATGCTGAGCAAGGACATAGTTATTTATCAGAGGGAGAATTTAAATATTTCTACTATTTACTACATTTTGTGTTTTAGCCTCACACCTGCAGACACTCATGCCTGTTTTGTTTTTATCAGCATTTTAAAGTTAATTAAACAATTTCCTTACACATGCCCACACAGATTCACAAAAGCACACATCGGGAAACAGGTTCTCACTTAGTGCCTCTTCCCAGAGAGTCAAGAAGTCCCATTAGTGTAAACAACATGGAACTCAATAATTGATTTATTTCAATAGACTTATGCAATTCAGGTTGTGTACAAATTTGTATCTCATTGGTTAAAAAGTAGATGCACATAATGTATGGAATGACCTGTTTCAACTTTTTTTTTCTTTCCTTGCTGCTATAATTTTTATATGTCATTTTACCTCTGTAATTAAGACAGGTCTGGTAGGTATTTAAATTAGCCTGGCTTTCATCTCTATCACACATTCATTTCAAAACTTTTATGAACATTTAATAGAGGCTTTATAATTCATGGTGATGTGATGAACAGCCTTCTGGCCATTCAGTCAATTGACAGAAATGAAAATAAAAAAAAAAAAAAGAAAAAAAAACCCTCTCTTCAGGCAGAAATAATAACAATTCTATTTCTGTTCCTAGATTGGTGATTAAACAGTCACCTGTTTTCACATTAAACTTTAATGATAAATTACTTAGCAACCATGATAATATCAGAAGTTTTACTGGCCAGAACAAATTGCCAGTAATTGCTTGCATGATAAAGGGAAAGAGCTGTGTTGTAGTCCTTCTGTCCTTCCCCTTAGGGAGTATCTGCAACCCCACAATCTCTTCCTCCCCCTCTCTCTTTCATTTTGAATCATTTCAAAGGCAACTCCCTCAGTCCTTTACGAATATATTGACATTCCATTAACAGTGTCAGGGTTTTTGCATGCATATCAGAACACAGGCCAAGAAGGCAAGTTAAGTTTCAGATAAGCTTGAGTTCAAACGGGTTCATTTATTTATTTATGCTTATTCGGTGCTATCAATAAATACTTTAAAACTATATTTGCGCACAATACTGCTGACAAATTTTCAAGCCTAACAAAGGATCCAATTGTGAAGCATGCATTTTTGTACAGATTTTTTCACAGGGAACTGGCTATTACTATTATTGCCCTCATCATCAGTGATAAATCACCACACTAAATCACCACTGCTGTTCTTACTGCAGTTATTGTTATCATTACTGTAATTTTGCAGTTACTACAATTATAATTTTTCTTATCAATGTAAGAACTAGAGAATTCATTGAGATCAGAGCTCTCTTTATGGTAGATCTCTTAAAATAACAGGGGGGTAGCATTTCCCCACTAGGAATCATACCAGTTTCAGCTGCACTGGGAGACTTTACTGTGTTTTCTGGGTAATAGCACAATGTGGTACTGTCTGTTTTGGGGAGTCCATGAGAGCTCCAGCAGTGGAAGCAGGAAACCTTTGTTGGTGGAATGACGATCTGCTCAGACAGCTGTCAGCTTGCAGGACCCAGCTGCAATTTCTGCAACATGGGTGTCTCCATCATCAGTCAGCTGCATCCTTTGAACATATTTGCCTTGAGTGCAAAACAAGATGCACAAACAGTATTATTTAATATCCATGTATCACTGTGTGTGTGTGTACTGAAGGGGATTTTACAGTGAAAGAACAGGCTATGGGACAGAAACCTGTCCCTGTCCCCATTTTTTTTCTCTTTTTTTTTTTTTTTTTAAACATGGAGTTCCATCTTTTAAAAAGGCCCCATAGACAAGTGACCACACTTCCAAAAATCTCAATTTAATTCACAGTTATTCAGAGATATCTGAATGATTACTGTATTATAACTATTCACTTAGTTAAAAGCACACACAATCCATGCTAAACCAGTTTACATAGAACTGTGTATTTTCCCAAAACATATTTTTGTTTGTTTGTAAGTAACTGCAAGCCAAAATTCAGTAGAAGTTAATCTGGACATGACTACTTTTAACTTAGTGGAGTTGAGACATGGGGTTAGAAATTAGAGAGCGATTGATTAAGAATGAATATGTAGGCAACACTCATTGCTTAATATGTGTTACATTTGCAATGTACTGTGCCTGTGCTGCGCTTAGGCCTCCAGATAACAGGATCCCCTGGGACCCCGAGAACCAGATCAAATCAACCTTACGGTTTGGACTGTGACCAAGGGCTCAGAGATAAGGAGGACTGTTCATAAAAGGACAAGATAAAGAAAGTCAAACTTTCAAGGCCTCGAGATAACAGGATCCCCTGGGACCCCGAGAACCAGATCAAACCAACCTTGTGGCTCGGACTGTGACCAAGGGCTCAGAGAGCATCAGGAGATGAGGTGAAAAGTTCAACCCTGATGAAGACATCTTATTTCATCCTCACGACCCTCAGCGCCCACCACCAGAAGGCACTGCACAAGCGCAGACGGGAGGAGTTTATGGAAATGACTTCTTGGAGCTAATTTTAATACTAAGCAGGGATAGGTTATGCATATGTATAGGTGTATTGGGAAACTTCATGCATATACTGCATATAACCAAAGCAAGTTGCCGCGTTAGGGCACGCACGACTTTGGTGAGATTAGCCCCCCCCCCCCGTGCCACCCAGCACTGAATAAACATACCTACTTTACAATCTTACTGACTGTGGAGTCAGTTTTCCACAAATCAGAGTAAGGGGTTAAATTAATCATCAATATTTCTATCTTCAGAATTCTTTCTCTTCAAAGGAATCTTCAGAGCTTCATCTCTAAATAAAAAGGAAAAAAAAAATGTTGTCATGCAAACATGAGCCCATAACCATGAATGCCTTCTTTCTATTGCTTTCGATGTGTGAACACAATGCTATTCTCTAGCTGGCAAGTACCCAGATACTTTCTTCTTTATTGCTGGCTGGAACGCCTGATAGGCATAAACTAACTGCAAAGAGGACTCCCATGGATTTTAGCACATTTAGATCTTGAATAATTTAAATAATTTGATTTCAGCAATGTGGGCTTGATTCAAACAAATACATGTTTACAGGATTGTAGATATAAAAGGCTATTTGACATTCCAGACCCTATATTACTGATTTGTTTTGATACTATAAATCTTGATCCTGCAAATCTTTATATGTATGCTTATCTTTACACACGTGTTTTCATGTGGAATACAACCTTAGAATCATATAAAAATAGTCTGTACAGGATCACAATATATAATCTAAATTATCTGTCAGTTATGACTGAATCAAATCTGTATTCACCTTTTTATCATCATATTATTCAGATAATTCTTAAATAATTCAGTAGTGGAGTTTCCACTCATTCATTTAAAATGAGCCAAAAATGTCACAACACTAAGCTGAATGAGCTGAAGGATGAATTCATATATCTTACAATACTTGTTTCCATATGCAATGCCTATATCATAATTTGATTATTATTCTTTTTATTGCAATTCAACTAGCTATAATACCAGGTCCCTTTCTTAAGAACTAGAAAATTGTCATACATTGGCTCCCATCCTATATTTCTATACCTGACTGTGCCTGCTTCACTGTACTGATCTCCTTTGTCCATGCATTTTCCTGCTGAATTTAAATGAAAAGGTTTCGGTTTTGTTTATTTAAGCTTAAAAAAGTCTTAGCAGTTTAAGAATTTAAATAAATTATCTAGTTTGTCAGAATTATTATATAAATTTGAGTCATGCTCTCCAACAATTTTACCATATGGTAAGGGAGGTGAAAGGCAACATGAAAGGTTTCTACAGGTATATCAGGAGCAAAAGTAAAGCTACAGAAAACATGAGCCCACTGCTGAATTGTCCAGGGAACCTGACAATAAAGGACATGAAAAGGTAAAGATACTCAATTCTCTCTTTGCCTTGGTCTTAATGAGTAAACCAACCTTCAGGAATCACGGGTACCTGTGATCAGAAGAAAAAAAAAATGGAGCAAGAAAGACCTAATCTTGCTGAGGAGGATCAGATTTTCAAACGTTATAATAGACTCAACATATACAAATTCATGGGTCCCTGTGAGATACACTTACAAATGCTGAATGAGCTGGCTGATGTATTGCAAGGCCACTCTTAATAGTTTTTTGAAAGGTTGTGGTAATCAGGGGAGGTTCCTGATTACAGAAAGGAAGCAAATTTCACTTCTCTCTACAAAAAAAGCAAGGAGAATCCAGTGAATGACAGGCTGGGGACCAACCAGCTGGGAAGCAGATGTGCAGAGAAAGCCCTTAGGGTCCTGGTGGCACCAAGCTGTCCATGAGCTAGCAATGTGGCCTTGCAGAAAGCCCAACAGCTTCCTGGGCTGTATTAGGCAGAGCATTGCCAGAAAGTCAGCCTGGAGAAGTCTCAGATAAAATAAGACTTTATTTTATCTATATGTATGCATACTGATTGGAGAGAGTAAGAAGTCAGACTTTTCTCACCAGTATGCAAGGACAGAACAAGAGGCAGTATACAATAAACAAGAGTAGAGACATCTGAACTGTACTGCTAGTCAACCCTTCATTCTTTCCTGATACACCTCTTTTCACAAAACTTATTACACTCCTAAAGAAGGTAAGTGAATTAACTGTCCTTGACAAAGCCACTGTGGTTGTTGCATAACTCTTCCATATCTATTAGGCATTTACAAATTCTTAAATATTGTAAGATTTCTTTTTTTCTTGGCATTGGATACAAGCTGACTAGTTTATTAATCTTACCCATCTTTGTCAGCTTTGTTCCTGTACCACAGTTTTCAGACACTATTTTAAATCACTGGCAGAGATTGCTGAAAGAGAGACAATTTGAAGAAGTGGATCTTTCTTGTGACACTTTCAAATATCTTGATTTTCAAGGAATGTTCTGAATGTATGGAAAAAAAAAAAAAAAGGTTATCTAGCATATCTCAAGTCTTTGACTTTCACTTCAGAAACTGCCTGGTTTTTAACATATTCTGTGGGGATTATTATTTCGACAGTTACACCTTTGTGCTCATTGAAATTGAAGGACTTGTGCAAGTATATGAAGTGAAAAAGCCTACCCTTAAGACAGTCCAAATGGTAGAAATTAAAGAATATAATGCAAAAGTATATGCTTTACATATTATTTCTTACTTCACATTAAAAAATAAAAGAGAGATTTTTCTAATGTGGAAAGGAACAGACTCTTCCACAAAAATAAATACATACATACATACATATACTGTACAGGGAGAAGTCAAGTCTATATTGTGAGGATTACTTTCTCATATGTAACATTATAAAGAAAGGCATCTGGAGATGTAGTTGCATTAACTCAGTTGTGAGCTCTTCATTGACATGTTTTATTACTCTGGGGAAATCTCTTAAAATCTCCTTTCCTTTATTTCTCCACGGTGATATATATATATAATTTCTACAGTGTTATAATTTCACTGAGGTGCTATATGGACATATAGAATAATTTTCACAAAGCATATAGGCTGAAAGGTTCACACAGCGTAGCAGTATCCTACCTGAAACACACAGTATGTTCTCTGTCTGCTTGTATCTTTCTCTTTCACATATATATACACACATACTCAAAAAACAAAACCCAACACTATTATTATTTTTTCTTGTTGTTAATATAATGGGAATGAAAGAAATAACTGGAATTCTTAGATATAGTGTGTGTGGGGGGTTGTTTGTTTGTTTTTAAGGCAATTTATTTTTATTTTCTTCTTTCCCTTTTTATATTTTTTGTCTATTTTTTCCTGAGCTTGCATGTAGGCTTTCCCACTCATCAGCTCACTGACTACATGAACAGAGTGAGAACTTGAGGTACCAGGATTACTTCACCAATATTAGTCCCCACCCCTTTTGGAAATCTAAAGTTTTAAACTGAGCTCACAAATAAAGGAGTTAAACACTCAAAACCTATTCTGAGATTTTCAATGGCAAATATCATGGTAACAACTGACCACAGGAGAACAGGGCATTCAGTAAGCCAAGCAGAGAGATAGTATGGACACTTGGTAAAGACACCAGCAGGTCTTTCAAAGGTTACTGTCATCACCCTGCCTTTCCTCCAGTATTGCTCAAGAGAAATAACATCTCAGTACTGCAAAGGATATTATTTCTTAAACACTTCATAAGACACTTACTCTTTTTCTTCATCCAGAAACTCTTTTATCCCCAACCCATGTTCTGAACTTATTTTACAAAGACTTATACAAAGTGAAGAAGACTCTGCCCTACAACATTTGTGTTATACGGAAAAGCTGATCTTCTTGAGACAATGCATATTTTGGCTTGGGCACCATTAACAAATAAGTTAACTCTGTGTGACAACTGACTAATTTTGGTTTAAGGTTATGAATACAAAACAAAGCATGCTGGTATGTAACGTGAATTTTAATGATGTCACAGTACTAGTAAAAGATAAGAAAGATAATTTTATTTGCTTTCTCTGAAAGATCAGTTCTCTTGAGATGAAATTTGCCCTGAGGGTGTTAATGCCCCTCACTCTTCTTTCTTGCTTTTTCTTTTTATTTGTAAAGTGAACATTTATATTTAAACAGAAGAGCATCTGGGCTTTTTCTTCTTGTTTTGTGTTCTTTTCTTTTGGAAAAATAGTGTCAAAGAGAAAAAAAAAAAAAAAAGAGAGAGAGAATCCCAGATGTTTCATTTTTCAAACTCAAGTCCATGAATATTTAAACAATGTGCTTCTTGCTACTTATGTCTGTGCATGTTGCACCTGAATAGTTAAGCATTGTATGGAATCTGGAAACACAGATATAATAATTTCTCTGGAATCAATTTACATTTGTATCTTGGAATATGGCAGTGGGGAACAAATGGTAATAGGAATGGAATAAATTCCATTTCTTTTATCAGACATGAAAGATTTCATTTGGGAAGGTACTAACCACCTCTGGCAGTGCTTAGCTCCTTCTGATGCCAACCAGGTTGATGAATATTCTACAATACACCAGTTTGTAGAAGACACCTGACACTTCAAAGCCCAGGAATCAAAATCACATCTTTTAGTTTTATGCTAATCTATATGTCTGAATCCCAGTAAATTCATTTCCAATTATTTTTTCAGCCACTTTTTGAGACGCTTTTTAACTTATAAACACAGTGTACTAAAATCTTGGGCAAAACTGGCACTGGTGATTGTGCACATCACACACAATTAACTGTGGATGAGAAATGTTTTTTTCTTAATTATTTCAATTGTCACCTCCTTCAGATAACACACTTTAGCTTGGTCCTGCTTCGAGATAGTTATATTCAGACCATACTCATGTTTTGCTTTGTTTTTTTTTTTTTTCTCTCTCTTTGGGGAAATTGTAAAGTTATTTAACTGATAAGAATTAGAATATTATAAATGTGACTGATAAAAATAAATCTTGGATCATCTGAATGCAAGCTGATTCAACTTAAGTTAAATAAGAAGCTGAGTAAATTGAGATCAATAACAAAGGTTCTTAATTTCTAAAGGACAGTTTCTGATTAATGAGGCAAAGCCAGCTGGACTGAGATCAGGAACTTGAATGAGGAGCAACTCTGGAATTTCTTCAAGCTATAGGGCTTGAAAAAAAAA
This sequence comes from Stictonetta naevosa, assembly GCA_011074415.1. Classification (NCBI taxonomy): domain Eukaryota; kingdom Metazoa; phylum Chordata; class Aves; order Anseriformes; family Anatidae; genus Stictonetta; species Stictonetta naevosa. The sequence goes on from MU011991.1 coordinate 13,314, forward strand.
GAAGACTCTCTGTCCCTAGTACTGGAGTGAGAGTGTGGGAAGAATAATGACAGTAAATAGGAATGAGCTCAAAAAATAAGAATCATCTCAAGGGCTCTAAGATTAACTAAAGAACCTAAAACACAGAACTTGTAAAGAAAAACAATCTGAGGCTGGCCCAAGTGTGGATCAAGTCTATTACAGTGATCAAAACAATGGAAAGCCTGTCATATGAGAAGACATAAGAAAACAAGGCTTGTTTACCCAAGAAAAATGAAGACTTAGAAGGATATGATGGTTGTCTATAAATAAACAAAAGGAGAAAGGGGTTGTTAGGCATTGGAATGGGCTGCCCAGGGAAGGGGTTGAGTCACCATCCCTGGAGGTCTTTAAAAGACATTTAGATGTAGAGCTTAGAGATATGGTTTAGTGGAGGACTTGTCAGTGTTAGGTCAGAGGTTGGACTCGGTGATCTTGGAGGTCTCTTCCAACCTAGATGATCCTGTGATTCTGTGAGAATTCAGCAAGGGGAGATATAAGCTATTTAAGCTAACACCAATGTTGGCATAAGAGTAAATAGGGTAGGTTGGACATGAACAAATTTAAACTGAAAAGAAAATAAAGAATATTACAATTCACTAGAGCAGTGCAGTTTCAGAATAGCCATCAAGTGGGGAGGGTCGAGGAAAAGAGACATTTTCAGTGAGAAAATCAGCAAATTTATGCATGTAATTATATTGTATATTGTCTATAGAGTCAGAAGACTGACATTCTTTAGTCAGGAGGTTGCTCCTGGTTTGTGTTCCCATGTTGCTAAAGTTACAAGACAAATGAATAATCAGAGACTGTGTAAAAAATAGCACATGATCATGTAAGCAGCATCATTTGTGTCAATTAATCAATTAATTATGGCATCCTACATGCTAGATTTTTCAGCCTATACCGTCTTGACTTGGAACTTTCACACTCTTGTTTTTCAGGGGGTTTTCTTGTGATTGATATTTAAAGAATAAAACTTTTAAATATTTATGTAAAGCAAACAAACAGAACATATTACCATCAACCTGTCTACAGTTTTAATTTCAAAAACATCGGGTGCATTAAATGTATGCCTGTACTGTGTAGTTTTGGAAAACTGTTCTACATGTGTGTTTGCTCTTGACTGAGTCTTATGTGTCCAAGGATGCAAATTGAGAGCTTTAACCCCTGGAGAGCACCAAGTTGTTAGTGAGAATGACAGAACAATATCTAAAGTATATGCTTTTGGATTACTTTTTTCTCAGAGTTTGAGACTGAAGTAATCAGTTTCCTCATTTCAGTTTAGGACATCAAAAGTAATTGCTATCTAATTCCTTGTGCTAACAACAATAACAAACAGCATTTAAAAAAAATCTGAGTATTATACATGCCTTAGAATTCTTTTCTTTTAAAGTCAGTATTTAAAAGAAGACTGATAGGGTTAAAGATGATTGGTTTAACCATCTATTTATAGTAAAGGTAAATCTGGTCCTTTTCAGTAGATGCAGGTCTTTTGTTTGTTTCTGTTTGTTTGATTGTTGTTGTTTTTTGTGTTTTTTTTTTGGGGGGGGGGTTGTTCTTTCCTTCCTTTTCTTTTCTCTTGGAAGAATTATCAGGCTTACTCTGTAAGCCAAACTTATAACTGTCTGACATGTCAAGCTCTGCAGCTCAGCGTAAGACAAATATTTTCTTCTACCTCTGCTAATTTTGCCTTTCTAAAACTCTAATGCCTAGAACAAAAGCAAATACACAATCACCACTAGCATTTTACAGCAGTACAACTGCTGTACATAACCAGTAATCCCTCTCACTCTCTCACTTTCTTTCCTTCTTTTCCCCTTTCCTGTATTCCTCCTCAGCCTAATACCCACACACCCTTCTCCTCAATCTACCTTACCTCTCCCCTGTTTTAAGTTATATGGTATAGTTTGGAGAACTGCAAAAAAGCACCAGAGACGAAATTTGACAAAAATGTTTGGAAGAACAGGGACAATTGCAATATCTTGATGTTTTTCTCGTCTATTCACAAGCTGCTTCTGTGAAAGTATTAAGACATCAGAAATTATTTCTATCAAACTTTCCAGAACTCCATCTTTTTCTTTAGTCTTTTTACTGAAATGAAGTAAGACACATACAAGTACATATGGGTACACACAAATGCATATACATGCAGATGCTGTTCAAACTACAAACAAAACCACCACCACCACCACCAACAAAAACACAACACGTTAGGAATTATACGTAGGGAAAAATGCATATATTTTGACTTAAATGCAATACAGAAATTCTACTGAAATCCTGACCACATTTAATCAGAAATAAAGTCCACAGCCCTGAGATTTTGGAAGTGGTTTTTTTTTTTCTCTTTTTTAAACAATCTAGATATTTTATTAAACAGGATAGTTTCCTATGCAGTCTTTAAGATCTTCAGACAACATTCCCAATTAACATATGACATATAACTCCTCCTTATGAAAGAGATCTATTGTTAGTTTCACAATGTCATCACAGTGTTTTGAAAGCATAAATCAAATGTTAGTGGCAGTCTGAGAACTACACAGCTAAGTGTATGGCGTGTCTTACATGCTGCCACTGAAATCCCTCACAGACACAGAATAGCTACACAAGTTTTATGAAGCTGAGAATAAATGGGGATAAGATAGAAATGAAATCTACCCCTGCCTATTCCTGGTGTACCTGGTACCAAAAATCATACTCTGAGTCCCACACTTTCATTTTCATATATTCAGCTCATCTTTTGCATACCATGGATTGAAGGGGACAGCAAAAAGGAAGTGATGTCTGGTAATACTCTGTAACTAGCCTTTTTCCTGAATCAAACTTCTCCCTCTGTGCAGCATTACGGAGTTAATGGTAAGGAAGTCCCAGAGCTGCCTTTTGATGTAAGGCTGAATTTTCCCCTACAAATATTAGATGCAAAGAAGAGGATAAGAGTGGATCAATGGAAAGGTGATGTGCTCTAGAGCATTTGCTCCCTTACCATTTTTCTAAATATAAACTACTCCACAACCTTTTAAAAACATTACCTTGTTCTTCCAAACTCTTTTCACAAATCCGGTCTCGTATTATCCTCATGGTAGATAGGAAACACTGAACTAGTGGGCTTAGTTTGGCAGGAAAAACTCAGACAAACTGCACCATGTTTATTAATAACTATAGAAAGCTTCACTGACAATATGCCTTCAAATCCTGTATTTCTAAAGTAATAATGACAGACAATCCATCTTTCATGATATGTATCTTATGATTTTTCCTTCCATTGCTCTGCCTCCTCCTTGCTCATGCTGTTTGCCATATGTGATGTCTCAAAGTCTGGCCTTGCAATATTTATGTATCTCTCAGGGGCCAGGTACTGAAGACTTGAGACCTTAATTTACAGACCAGTGTTAACCAACATGCAGAGTCTTGAATATAACAGCTCTACAGGGGTTTGTAAGACCTTCCTAGATGGTTAAAGTCAGGATTTTGAGTACTAATGGTCTACTCCTAACCCAGAGACTGGACATTGAATAGGATCTCAAATTTACATTTAACCCTTATAACAATTTGCAAGCCGATCAGGAAAAGTAAGTATCCTGCATGTTCTCAGAAGCAGTGAAAAATATCTTTGGAGAAATAAGAGAAGGAGAAGAGCTGTGTGTTTTTCAGTTATGGTGTATCTTAGCTTTGTAATGAAACAGGTGGAAAAATACATCATACTAACTTTTCACTCAAGGCATGAGACTTCCCTAAGCAGTCAACCAACACTGTTTATGCTAGCAGATAAATGTGCCAACAAAACAAAACAAAACAAAACCACAAAACTTTCTGGCATTGAAGTGTTGGTGGTTTTACTCAGGTGGGCAGCTGAGTTCCACCACGGCTGCTCTCTCACTCCCCCTCCTCAAAGGGGAAGGGGGAGAAAATACGATGCAAAGGGCTCAAGGGTTGAGATAAGGATGGGGAGATCGCTCAACAATTATCGTAACGGGCAAAACAGACTCAGAGCAGGGAGATAGTAAGATTTATTGCCTATTAATAACAAGCTAGAGAAGTGAGAAACAAAGGAAAGAAACCAAAAATGCCTTCCCCCCCATCCACCCTCTTCCACCTCCTCCCCCTGAGTGGCGCAGGGGAACAGGGGAGTGGGGGTTGAGGTCAGTCTATGGCACTTCGTCTCCGTCGCTCCTTCATGGTCACTCTCCCTGCGCTGTGGGGTCCCTCCCACGGGATGCAGTCCTTGGTGAACTGATCCGGCGTGGGCTTCCCACAGGCAGCAGCTCTTCAAGAACTGCTCCAGATATGGGTCCATACCACGAGGTCGATCCATCAGGAGCAAACCGCTCCAACCCGGGTCCCCCACGGGCAGCAGCTCCTGCAAGGTCACCTGCTCCTGCATGGTCTCCTCTCCACGGGCTATAGGTCCGGCCCGGAATCTGCTCTGGCAGAGGTCCTCCACAGGCTGCAGCCTCTGTTGGTGCAGGTCCACCTGCTCCACCATGGTCTTCTCCACAGGCTGCAGGGGGGACAGCCTGCTTCACCATGGTCGTCACCACAGGCCGCAGGGGACTTCTGCTCCGGCGCCTGGAGCACCTCTCCCCCTCCTTCTTCACTGACCTTGGTGCCTGCAGGGCTGTTTCTCACTCCTCTCTCTCTCCCAGCTGCTGTTTCACAGCATTTTTAAATATGCTCTCACAGAGGCGCAAACAACATTGCTTATTGGCTTGTCTCTGGTCAGCAGCGGGGCCCTTATCTAACATGGGGCAGCTTCTAGGTTCTTCTCACAGAAGCTACCCCGATGGCCCCCTCTACCAAAACCTTGCCACATAAACCCACTACAGAAGTCAACTGGCACAAACAGCCAGTGTCCCTAATATTTAATTTCTTAGTGTGCATAAGTATCAGCGTTATCAGCAACTGTCACAAACTAAAGAATTACCTGGCCTGCAGGTATGTAAAATTGTGATGGTGGGCTTGGTCACAGAGGTTCTTGTCTCTTAAAATTTCTTTATTACAAGTTACTGTTAATAAACAATTATGTATATACATTAATATATATCAGGTTGCTGTAAAATATTTCAATTTACTACAAAAATTATCACTACTTAATAAGAAAGTGTATATATATCTTTCAATATTAGCAGCAAGAAGTATATATATGTGTTTCAATATTAGCAGCAAGTATGTTTATGTTTAACTGATAATATACTTGCCTACATGCATATATATATATACTCAAAGTGTTACCAGTACCGTGCTCATCAAAGCCCCAGAAGTGGGGTCAATCGATGGACAAAGTCTTGCTTTGAAGGTGATCTGCGTCATGGAGTCTGGAGTAAGCCAGGTGTCCCCAGTGAAGGTTGATTCTGTCTAGGAGATCCCATTGATCTCATCCGAGATTTATGCAGAGGGAGTTATTGGAGAGAAAGGCTCCATTTTGGGTACAAAGCACATCCCTTTTATATCACAGAGACATAAAGGGATGTAGGATACCACCCCCCCTGGAGCAGCCATTCAGTGTTGCTAATTTCTGTTTTTCACCTGGGGCAGCCAATAGATTATGATGTTTTCTGTTCTCTCAGACCAGATTTACTTTTGTAAGACTGTTTTTCTGTTCTTCCAGCTGAAATAGCCAATAGTTGTCTCTTTCTTCCTCCCTGCCCAGGCTCTTTTCCACCTTTTTAACTTTTTTTCACCCCTCCAGAAGATAAGTAATTTCTTGGTTTTGTGCTTTTCGAGGGTATCACCAGTGCACCAGTTTCCTTTTTGGAAAACTGTGGAAGTATTCTTTTCTTTTTATCACCATTTGCACAAAGTAGAGACTATAAAACATAGAACCAGTATATTAGTCCTACACATGGTGTCCAGTCCAAATCCCATTGTGTATATGCAATGTGAAAGAAAGCTGACAGAGGATTGCTTCATGTCAGACTGAAAGTATTCGGATCACCAGCATCCTGACCATAACTTTATCTTCCAGTTTATAAAATTGATAAAAGTCTTCTAAAACAGTGAGGTTTTACTGCAGGTTCTTAAGTAAAATCTCTCTTAACAAATCCTTATCCCCTTTATAAAATGCTGTTTATTATACACTCTGTGCGTAAACAAATTCTGCTAGCTGCTGTAACAGATTACAGTTAATTTATTTTAACTGTTTGTGTCTATACATAGTCTAGCACAAAAAGATCTTGATGAAGACTCTTTAGACTTACTGGAAGAGAAATAATCTATACTTTTTTGTCCCTCTGATTCTTTCTGCTAATACAGCACTTGCTCACAAAATAAGTATGAAGAAAGATATGTTGAATGTATGGATTGCAGACTGCTTGTTCCTGACTGAGGTGAAGAGGAGTTGCATCATCATTTCATCCTCAGTCCTTACCACCCACAGAGTAAAAAATGAAATCTTGTCACTCATGACAGGGATAGATTCACGCTTACCTTTGTCCATGAAAGAAAGGCAAGAAAAGTTTGGTTGGGAAGGAACAGGGAAAAAAAAAAAAATCTTCTGATACATTTTGATTCCAGATTTTACGCAGATCCATAAATGAAATGCCACTTCCCAGCAAGGCATGGACAGCAACAGTGAGCAGCTAAAGTTTTTGGTCCCCAAAAGAAATGGAGGTAAGTGAAGCTCTCTTTGTTGTTAGTACTACTGCTAAGCTTTTGAGCACACAGACAGGGCAAGACAGACCCTATCAGAAGGGGCCTAAGATTCAGGATACTTCAGATTATATAGAGACATTTACAGAACAGACATTTGCATTTCAGTTAGTTACCCTTGGTTCCCACTAAAGGCAACAAAGAGAAATGTGGCATTTTATACCACACTTATCCTTAAGCAGATGTCTAAGTAAAGCAGATGACAGAAAGTGGATGGATAGTTCTCCTTTCTCTCCCTGCTAACCACGGAGGTCACTCAACATGTCCAGCTTAATTTATATGTCTGCTTTGTTGGTATCAAAAAATAGGTGAGCTAAACCCCACCCAAAATAACTGCACTAGGAAATGTCTTTGGTGTACACAGGAAAAGTAAATCTTCAGATAATCTATCTGCTAAATCTGTGCAGACCAGAAAGATGGGGCAGTAGCACCTCTGCTAAAGCACCAAGCACATCTGTGCCCTGCCACCACAGGGGTGATAGCTCATGTTCAGTCTGCATTTGGGCATGGGTCCAGACGGTGCTGATATTAAGAATACATAGGCTTGAAGACAAATACACTTGTTCTTAAGTGAACTGGAAATGAGAGATTAATCTTGGTAACTCAAGTCTGTTGTTAGTGGTGAACTCAAGTCTGTTTGTGGTTATGAAATGCTTTTAAAGTCCAGCCCTTACAGTCTAAAACAAGGCTGGTTTAAAAGTTCCCTGGTCATATCACTTTAATTGTATTGACAAATATTAATAAAATAAGTTAGCTGTTCTGCAGCATGATTTTGTTGACAACACAGGTATTATCTATCCTCTGTTTGGAGGTTAACTGTCATTCCAGGCTTTAGACCTGTCATGGCAGCATGTCAGAATGACTGCAGCTTTGTAAAGTATTGCAATATTGTTAGGATAACTGTACTTAATTGGCTCCCCAGATTCATTTACAGATGTAATGTAACAAAGGCCTTGGAGATTTCTGAACACATCATTAATAAACCTTGAACAATAAATATTTTATGTGGTTTCAGGAATTACAAATATTTCTGTACACTGAGTGGCTCTGCAAGGTGTGTGTGAGGCCTACCTTATAATTAATGCTCAACTTCGAAGAATATGGCCTACTATTGTTATCTATTATCAGAGTTAATTCAAGTGGTGGGAATCAAAGCTTTTGTGTTGAAGGTATGAGATTCAGCACAGGATGCTGCTCTGAGATGTGAAATATTGTCCACAGCATTATAGAAGGATGAGATTTCTGTCTAGCTGCATAACAGTAAGCTTCTTTCTCTTTTTTTTATTTTTTGATGAAAACCTCTCAGCCAGACTTGACATAGGTGCTTTTTTGCAGCTGTTGTTCTTTTTCTTAAGGCTTCTAATATCTATTAATGTGATTTGTACAGTTTTAGGTGGCTTTCATTCAATATTACTTCCACAATCTCAATTTAAAAGAAAAATAAATAATAATAATGTGGGTAATGATTAATTACATAGCAAGAAAGCATAAGCAAAGATGAATGAATATTAATTGGGGAAATATTATAAAACCTGAAAGAAGGGAAGAGAAGGGAAGGAAAAGGAAGGGAAGGGAAGGGAAGGGGAGTTGGGACACCAACTTTAGGATGTACAAGATTTGACCAAAAAATTTGTACATGTGCTATATGACAGTGTAGCATTTTTTCTTTTTCTTTTTTTTTTGTTTTTTACACCTTGTTTCATATCTAAATCATTTGTTGTAAAATATAAGAATGCTTCTTTCCTTTCCTTTTGTTGTTGTTGTTGCTGTTTTTTAATCTTCCTTTCGATGCCTCTCCCCTACCGTGTACTTACCCATTTTGCTTCATGCCTCATTAGGGTGCCAAGTCTAAACAGCCAGCTGGATGTGCCTGGCTTGTGTATGAGCATCCCTGCACCATTGTTCTGATCACTAACGCTGCTCCCACTCTCCCCTTTGAAGCTGCTCCAAAGGAACTTTATCCCTCTGTTCCAGCTGCCATTTCATTAAGCCCTTGCTTCACAGGATTTTCCACAACCACTGACACATCAGAGCAAGGATGTAGCCATTAAAATAATGAAGAGAGAGAGAAAAAAAATAAGGCAAAGGAAAAAAAAAGAGAGGGGGGAGCAGATATAAAGTGAAAACTGACAAGGAGTAAAAGGTTATTTAAAAAAATAAAAGGACAGGCACTCAATCTCTTCCTTCCTTCCTTCCTTCCTTCCTTCCTTCCTTCCTTCCTTCCTT
>JAACYO010024848.1:0-11653 GCA_011074415.1 Stictonetta naevosa
CTGTTGTTTTAACAATTTTTATGATGGGTTTGAGGGCTTTTATTTGGGGATTTTTTAAATATTTGTTTCCACGCTTTGATGTATTAGGTTCCTGAAAAGGATCTTTATTTCTTGCAGTGATGATTTTAAACCTGAAGTTAGCAGGTTGTCATAAATTAGCTAGCCACGGATAAGTGACTACTGAAATTGCTTCAAAACGCAGTATTAGAATTTCCCATCCAAGCTATTGTAGTGTAATAAGGGTTTGCCAATCCCTCACGGGAGGGAAGTGGTTATCGTAGGCTCCAGCAGGGGAAATGGGTAAGAGTGGCCCTAGGTACGTGAGGAAGAAGGTTCCTTTGCATGAGTTGGAGAGGGCGTAAGTAAGGGCCATCTTGAGGGGAGAGCAGAATGAGGGAAATTAGCAATTAGAATGAGGAAATTTGAACTGGGGAAAATTGCTAGGAGTCCTGGAGGTTGGCCCAAAGCAGCTAAGGGCTGCTGTTGATGTGCTGCATGAATCCTGAGTGGGGAGAATATGACCAGATAAGAATCCCCTTTGGTAAAGGGGCTTGTCACCACAACTTCTGTCACATCCTTAAGCTGTGACCTAATTTGTAGAGGCGATACTAACTTTTTAAAGCTGTCTTCCTAAGGAAGCAGATACCAGGTTTCTCTGTTCATGTCTGCCAGTATATCTGGAAAAGCCATAGAGGTTTTTCCCAGAGTCAGCCAGGTCAACCTCAAGAAGTTGTTGGATTGTTGTTGTTGTTATTTGCTCCTTTGGCCTAGAACTCGATGAACTTGCTGATCAGTGTGCAGCCATCCATATGGCAGCAGTTAGGTACAGTTTCACATGGCACGACGACCTTTCTCAGATCTTCCTTTTCTGTTTCCTGCAGCTGAAAGCGCTCTGGGTGTGTTTTGTGTGTTTTACCTCCATGTTGTATAGACTGAAGTTGAGGGCAATCCTCAAGTTTTGTGCTAGCTGGTGTGAGGGAGGCAGAGGCAGACTTTGATGATAAGGTGCTAAGCAGCAGTGTTTCCAGGGGGCAGTAGTATTTCCATTTGGCATGGCTGCTCTCTAAAGCTACATGCACGGAGTCTCACAACGATAATGACCAGCTGTGGCAGTGGAAGAAGGTGCTGCCACTAGCTTGTCACTGCTGCTGTATCAGAGATGATCATCTCCATATCTTTGGTAATAGAAACGCCTGTGAGAGAGATTTGTTATTGCTACAAGCAGTCAGTTTGCTATTTGTCCACCCCTGAACGGAAAGGTAGGATTGAGTTTACTGATCTAACTTTGCTATGGGTGCTTGAGCAATCTGTTCTGCCAGCAGAGTTGTAGGCATGATACACGTTTGGCTAATGGGTAAAGGGAATCACCACAGGATGCTTCCTTGTCCAGCTGGCACAGCTGTATCTACAAGATCTGTAGCCTAGCTTCCAAACATGCTTTTTAGAGGGCCGTGCACTGCTGCAACAGCTTCTCTAATGACATGCAGCAGCGGCTTTGCTATGGCAGCAACTATCCTACAAAGAGGATCGTGTCCTTCCCTGCAGTTTGGAAGCAGCTGACTTGCAATTATGACCATAGATGTGACAGATTGATTAGTAATAAAAGATTGTCTGAAATGTAAGCCTTTCCTTTCTCTGAAGTATGAAAAATGAACTCATTTTCTCCCCTGAAATCTCATGGGATATTGAATCTGTTCCCTGAAGCGTCACATTTTCTTTAATCATGTAAGCAAGTAGGATGTCACTTGTATTATTGTTTAACATCTGGAAGCATGAGGAGGGTATTCAAAGGATCTCGTGCTCTTCTAAAGTTGTTGTTTTTTTTCCATTGTTTTCTTCAGAAAGTGTTCCACACTGTCATTGAGCTAACTAAGGGATCTGACGTATTTCACTTGGAAAAAAGATATGGCACGATTAATCAATGTATTTACAACCATCGGGAAGACTATGACAAAACGGATTTGGTGGAGGTAATTTTTGTTTTGTCTTGTAGCACTTTCTGTCACTGTTACGCAGTATTTGTGCATTCTGTCTATCATGGTTATTTAGCCTTGCTCTTTCCTGCTTAGTGCATCCAAGGCAGGTGCTTGGGTTGCCCAGGAAGATCTTGGCGTTTCCTGAGAGGTGGTACTCAGTGGTGCTTGGCTCCTAAGGAATATCCCTGGGTGCTATGATTTGCTTGCCAGGGCACACAAGCATCTCCCTGCAGTACATAAGCATACCTGTGGGGCAGAAGAAAAGCCTCCCTGGAGCACACAAAGCTATCCCCTGTTCCCAAAAGGTTCTGCCCCTGTCACCAAAGGATCTCCCTGCAGCACAGAAGCACCTCCCTGGAACACCCAAGCACCTCACTGGAGTACCCAATAATTTCCCCATCGCACTCCTACATCTGAGTGGAGAACCCAAGCATCTCCCCAGGGCTCCAAAACACCAGCTGGGGCACACAACAGCTCACTGGAGATGGGAAGCACCTCCCTTGGCACCCAAGAGCTTCCATGGGGTGCACAAGCACCTTGCAGGCATCGTCCCAGGGGACGTAAGCATTTTCCTGGTGGACCCATGCATCTCCTATTAGCATTCAAGCATTTCACTCCAGATGCACTGAAATACTCTCCTACACCAAAAAACCATGTCTTTGGAAAAGTCAAGAACCTACCTAGAGCACTTCAGCATCTCCCCAGGGCACCAAAACACAGCTTTAAAGCCCAGAAGTACCTCCCCTGTTTCATCCCAACACCTCTTTGGATGACCCAAGCATCTCCCACAGGAAAGAAGCATCTCCTTGGAGGAGCCAAAACCCTCCCTGGAGAACAGGAACATCACCTGTTGGGACCCATCCATCTCCATGAGGCACGCAAGCACCTCCCCAGGGGACACAAGCATCTGCCTGGAGGACCAACACACCTCCCCACAGCACTCCAGCATCTCACTGCAGCACCCAAGCATCTCCCCTGGGAAGCCAAGCACCTCCTGAGGCACGCAGACATCTCCCCAGGTCTGCTTAGTGTGTGGCTGAGTCAGCAGGTATCCCCCTGGAACAAGCAAGGGCCTCCTTTTAGAAGCCAAACATGGCCTTGGGGCACACAAGCACCTTCCTGGATCAGCCCTGCAGAGCCTTGGGGGAGACAAAATGTCCCTGGGCACACCAGGATCTTGCCAGGGCACGCAAGCACCTCCCTGGAGCACCCTGCGATCTCAATTTCAACCTTGGTTACCCTGGGACATGTCTGGGTGCTGCAGGAAGGTGCCTAGTGTCTAATGGAAGTGAAGCCCATGTCCAAGAAGATGTTTGGGTACTCCAGTATGGTGCTTGCATGCCCTGGGGAGGTGCTGGAGTGCTGTGGGAGATGCCTGAGATCCCTGGAAATGCCTGGCTACCTGGGTGAGATGCCTGTGGGATCCTCCTCCTCTTCCTCCTCCTCCTCCTCCTCCTCCTCCTCCTCCTCCTCCTCCTCCTCCATCTGCCATCCCCAACACTGTTTCCCATTGCCCCCCTTGGCCCTTTTAGAGGGAGGGGAAGTCACACCCCCTATTGATGACAAGCCAGTTGCAATACAGCTAACAATCGGTAGCCAGGCAATCAGGGGATAGGCAACGCATCCCAGGGAGTCATGAAGTTGCTGGGACCAGCCAGCTGCTGCCTTCCAGGGCCACGGTGCCATGGTCCTGCTGAGTCCCAAAGAGAACTAGAACTAGGCAGCACTCACCACCAGACCCTCCCAGAGAAGCCACGTTTGCACACCTGGTCGCTGCCAATTGCTCCTGACATCTCTGGGCTCAAGGTCATTGGTAGCACCATGCCCTTGTCGGGGCACGCACAGCAAGGTGGCCAGGAAGCTTCTGCCAGAAGTGAAGACGCACAAATCCTCCAATCTCTCTGCTGCCCCTCAGGACATTGCCTCAGTGCAGCTTCAGTCTTGGAGGCCAGCATTTGTACCTGAGTCCGGGTCAGGCGCGACCATTCTGTGTGAGGGCCCTGAGACCCCAATGAGGCTGTTGGGCCTTCAATTGCCAATTCCTTTTCACTTCCGATGAGCATGTAAAACTCGTGTTTTAGAAAGAATGGTGACAAAGATGGGAAGTTGAGGAATTTCCACTCTCCAGCCACAATTCTCCTTCTTTCAGCTGCATTGCACACCTGTGTCTGCTGTGTTCTCACCTCTGCACTTGAACAGCAGAAACCCTCCCTCCTTTCACTGCATACAGGGAGGATTGTAAAGATATAACGGCATAACATTGCACTCAGAAGTCCCCTTTATGAAAAAAGAAAAAGAAACAAACAGATTCTATGAATCTTTTGCTGTTCTTAACCATAAAAGAGCACTTCAGATGTTTGTAGAGTCAACACGTTGTTACAAGTTACAGCTAAATATTCTTTGCAGACATTGAAGCAAATTCTTGGCAGATCCGTCTTTGATCACATAAAGGGAAGATGCCTCTCAGCTGGGTTGTTTGATCTTTTTATTATTATTGTTCTTGGCTTTAAGATACGTAAGTTTTGTTTCAGGATCTCATGGAACAGAACATCTGTCCTTTAGAGACAGCTCATTGAAATGTTATTGGCAAGTTTTCTTCCAAACTGTAGGTTAGTATTGTTCAGAATCACGTGTTCAAATATCCAGTGTCCAATGCATTATGAGAGACATCTAAAACAAAGAAATATAGCGCAGGCTGAGGAGGACAAAGCTACAAAGTAAAAACTATCAAACAAAAAAATAAAATAATTGAAAAATCATATTAAAAGAAATAGTAAAAGTGATAAGTCATTAGAAAGGGAAGTGGGCAAAGGGAATACTTAGAATAATACAAACTACACATCATGCAAAAAAATGAAATAAACAACTAACAGTCATGTGAATAGATTTGAATACAATTCCCGGTGGTTAGTAACCCCATTTGCAATAAGTACAATTGGGCTTCTGAGTGGAAATTGGCTATTTCAGTCTCTCCTTCCACCAGTAAACTCAAACATTAGGTGTTTTTTTCTTTTTTTTATGCCAAATACAGTATTTGCTCTTCAAAACTATTCTTTTGGAATGTGGACAAGGCAATATTCTACCTCAACCTTTTTCCAACCATGTAACAAGCTGTATTTATTCACTTCCAAATATCTTGGTGTCCTGGTTTCAGTTAGGATAGAGTTAATTTTCCTCCCAGTAGCTGGTAGGGTGCTATGTTTTGGATTAGGATGAGAAGAGTGCTGATAACATGCTGATGTTTTAATTGTTGCAGAGCAATGCTTACACCAAGCCAAGGACTTTTCAGCTTCTTGCTCTGTCCTGCCAGCGGGCAGGCTGGGGGTGCAGCAGGAGCTGGGAGGGGACAGACCCAGGACAGCTGACCCAAACTGGCCAAAGGGGTATTCCATACCATCGGGCGTCATGCTCAACAATATATAGGGGTGGCTAGCCGGGGTGGGGGGCCGGCTGCTCGGGGATGGGCATCAGTCAGCGGGTGGTGAGCAATTGCATTGTGCATCACTTGTTTGTACATACTATTATTATTATTATTATTTTATTTTCTGTCCCTAATAAACTGTCTCTATCTCAACCCACAGGCTACAGTTTTTCTCGTTTCTCTCCCCCATCCCAGAGAAGGAGGGGGGAGGGTGAGTGAACGGCTGTGTGGTGTTGAGCTGCCGGCCAGATTAAACCACAACAGCCTTTTTGGCGCCCAACGTGGGGCTCGAAGGGTTGAGATAACGACAGATCTGACTAGAGTGTATTAAAACAAAATTCTGATAAGCATTACATCAGTTTAATATTTACTAATCACAATGCCGATTTTTGTGATCTCAAGTCTGCTGTCCCTGTTTTCCGAATTGAGTTATATAGCACATTACTTACTGTATGTGTTCCCTGTCATGTTGCTTATCACTGCTGGAGGTTGGTACAAGGTTATTATTTTGCTGTACTGTGTAACACTGGCTTACGATATGATAAAATTACCAGCCATGAGACTAATCTGGTATTTGTATTCAGCATTGTCATCAACTCCATACTTTGGGAACCCTACCTCAGAAACTATTAATAATTACACTTTTCATGCTTTTTCTTCAGGGAGCCAATCTATGGAGGGGTCAGGGGAAGATGTTTTTTCCCATTTGTTCACTCTCCCTTTTTTCTCCTCCAGGCGAGTTATGGTAGCTTTCCAAAACTTTGAATATCCTTGGGATGTTCAGACCAGCATGTTCTCATTGTTATGTCTCCTGAATGCACTTCAGGTTTTGTCTAAGGTTAAACAAATACTTAAGAGTGTCATCCAGAGATCTGTCCTGAGGCAGGATAGTTACGAGTGGCAGGGAGAGTGGGAGGATATGGGCAGGCATCTAGAGCAGTGGGCACCTCCAGTGCTTTGGAAATTTACCCCTGAACAACTGAAAAATCCTAAAAAACCGGTGGAGTGCTTGAAAAAGGTGTGTCATCACCCTGGCAGTACCAGACATACAGAAATCACTGCAACGTGCTGGGGCTTGGCCTATGCCTACCGAGCTGCACTCAATGCTAGTATAACCCCAGTGACAGACCCGGCGGCCACTTCAACCCCTGAGACAGACCCAGCAGCCACTCCAAGCCCTAAAACAGGCCCCAAGGCTGAGCCAGGAAAACAAACTGCACCAGTGTCGGTTGCACCCGTAACCAAGGTGAAAAAATGGTGCAGAGAGTCAGGTCGTTTAGAACGCAGAGAGTCTTTTGGTAGGTCTAGGCGTAGAGAAGACGAGGCCGGGCCATCAGAGGAGCAGGAGGATGAAGATGAGGATGTTGCAAAAACAGCAGTATCTAGCCGAAACCTAAACGAACGTGAGCTATGAGATGTGCGAAAAGATTTCAGTCGCTGTATAGGCGAGCAGCTTGTCACCTGGCTGCTCCGCTGCTGGGACACTGGAGCCAATAGCGTGGAATTAGAGGGCGGGGAAGCCAGGCGGCTGGGATCCCTTGCTAGAGATGCAGGCATTGACAAAGCAATTGGAGATGGAGTACGACCTTACAGCCTCTGGAGGCGTCTCCTGTCAGCTGTGAGGGAAAGGTATCCCTACAAGGAAGAAATTGTATGTCTTCCAGGCAAGTGGACCACTATGGAGAAGGGA
This sequence comes from Stictonetta naevosa, assembly GCA_011074415.1. Classification (NCBI taxonomy): domain Eukaryota; kingdom Metazoa; phylum Chordata; class Aves; order Anseriformes; family Anatidae; genus Stictonetta; species Stictonetta naevosa. The sequence goes on from JAACYO010024848.1 coordinate 7,088, forward strand.
ATCCAGTACCTGAGGGAATTAGCAGTACGGGAGGTGATTTATGAGGACCTAGACAATGAACAAATATCCACAAATCCAGATGACGTCAAGTGTACACGACCCATGTGGCGGAAGTTTGTACGAAGTGCACCATCATCATATGCCAGCTCATTGGCAATAATGGCCTGGAAAAAGGATGAGGAACCCACAGTGGATGAAGTGGCTCAACAACTCCGGCAGTACGAAGAAAGTCTTTCCTCTTCCTTACAGGCCTGCGTCGCGGCTGTGGAGAAACTGTCTGAAGAGTTTCACCAACTTAAAGAGAATTTATCTTCCTCACCACCTGTACAAACCAGTGTCTCAGCTATTAGGGGTAAGCACCCTTCTGTGCAAGGAAGACGATATGGTGGATACACACCTCGTGCCATCCTGTGGTTTTACCTACGTGACCATGGAGAGGACATGAGAAAATGGGATGGAAAATCTACCTCAACCCTAGAGGCACGGGTAGGTGAGTTGCAAGGAAAAACAATCAGAAAAAAGGGGTTGTCTGAGAAACTTGCTGCTACAACTTCCAGCAGGCAGTCCTCCAGACACAGAAATGAAGATTCTGACCAGGACTAGAGGGGCCCTGCCTCCAGCCAGGGGGAGGAAAGGGACAATCGAGTTTATTGGACTGTGTGGATTTGATGGCCTGGCATGTCAGATGCACAGAAGTATAAGGCTTTAGTAGACACCGGTGCACAATGTACTCTAATGCCATCAAGCTTTAAAGGGCCAGAACCCATCAGTATTTATGGAGTGACGGGGGGATCCCAGCAGTTAACTGTATTGGAGGCTGAAGTGAGTCTAACTGGGAATGAGTGGCAAAAGCACCGTATTGTGACTGGCCCAGATGCTCCATGCATCCTTGGCATAGACTATCTCAGGAGAGGATTTTTCAAGGACCCAAAAGGGTTCCGCTGGGCTTTTGGCATAGCTGCCTTACAGACAGATGACATTAAACAATTGTCTACCTTGCCCGGTCTCTCAGAGGACCCTTCTGTTGTGGGGCTGCTGAGGGTCAAAGAACAACAAGTGCCAATCGCCACCACAACTGTGCACCGGCGGCAATATCGCACCAACCGAGACTCCCTGATTCCCATCCATAAGCTAATTCGTCAACTGGAGAGCCAAGGAGTGATCAGCAAGACTCATTCACCTTTTAATAGTCCCATATGGCCAGTGCGAAAGTCTAATGGTGAGTGGAGACTAACAGCGGACTATCGTGGCCTGAACGAAGTCACACCACCACTGAGTGCTGCAGTGCCGGACATGCTAGAACTCCAGTATGAACTGGAATCAAAAGCAGCCAAGTGGTATGCCACAATTGATATCGCTAATGCATTTTTCTCCATCCCTCTAGCAGCAGAGCGCAGGCCACAGTTTGCTTTCACTTGGAGGGGTATCCAATACACCTGGAATCGGCTGCCCCAGGGGTGGAAACACAGCCCTACCATTTGCCATGGACTGATCCAGTCTGCGCTGGAGCAGGGGGAAGCGCCTGAACACCTGCAGTGCATCGATGACATCATTGTGTGGGGTGACACAGCAGAGGAAGTTTTTGAGAAAGGGAAGAAAATAGTCCAAATCCTTCTAAAGGCTGGTTTTGCCATAAAACAAAATAAAGTCAAGGGACCTGCACGAGAGATCCAGTTTTTAGGAATAAAATGGCAAGATGGACGTCGCCAAATCCCAATGGATGTGATCAACAAAATAACAGCTATGTCTCCACCAACTAGCAAAAAGGAAACACAAACTTTCCTAGGTGTCATGGGGTTTTGGAGAATGCACATTCCAAATTACAGTCTAATTGTAAACCCGCTCTACCAAGTAACCCGTAAGAAGAACGATTTTGAATGGGGCCCTGAGCAACGACAGGCCTTTGAACAAATTAAGCAGGAAATAGTTCATGCAGTAGCCCTTGGGCCAGTCCGAACAGGACCAGATGTAAAGAATGTGCTCTACACCGCAGCCGGGGAGAATGGCTCACCTGGAGCCTCTGGCAGAAAGAGCCTGGGGAAACTCGAGGTCGACCCCTAGGGTTTTGGAGTCGGGGATACAGAGGATCTGAGGCCCGCTACACTCCAACCAAAAAGGAGATATTGGCAGCATATGAAGGAGTTCGATCCGCTTCAGAAGTGGTCGGTACTGAAGCGCAGCTCCTCCTGGCACCCCGACTGCCGGTATTGGGCTGGATGTTCAAAGGAAGGGTCCCCTCTACACATCATGCAACTGATGCTACATGGAGTAAGTGGGTTGCACTGATTACTCAGCGGGCTCGAATAGGAAACCCCAGTCGCCCAGGAATCTTGGAAGTGATTATGGACTGGCCAGAAGGCAAATACTTTGGGATGTCATCAGAGGAGGAGGTGGTCCGTGCTGAAGAAGCCCCATTGTACAACAAGCTACCAGAAAATGAGAGGAGATATGCCCTGTTCACTGATGGGTCCTGTCGTATTGTGGGAAATCATCGGAGATGGAAAGCTGCTGTATGGAGTCCTACACGACGAGTTGCAAAAGCTGCTGAGGGAGAAGGTGAATCGAGTCAATTTGCAGAAGTGAAAGCCATCCAGCTGGCTTTAGATATTGCCGAACGAGAAAAATGGCCAGTTCTCTACCTCTACACTGATTCGTGGATGGTAGCAAATGCCCTGGGGGGGTGGTTACAGCAATGGAAGCAGAATAACTGGCAGCGCAGGGGCAAACCCATCTGGGCTGCTTCATTGTGGCAAGATATTGCTGTCCGGGTAGAGAACCTGGCTGTAAAGGTACGCCATGTAGATGCTCATGTGCCCCAAAATCGGGCTACTGAAGAACATGGTATTGAGTGGCTGTATCACATCCCCTATCATGCACCAGCCTCCGGTGAAGTTGAGCGATACAATGGACTGTTAAAGACTACACTGAAAGCAATGGGTGCTGGGACATTCAAAAACTGGGACACACATTTGGCAAAGGCCACCTGGTTAGTCAATACTAGGGGATCTGCTAACCGAGCTGGACCTGCCCAGTCAGACCTGTTACGTACTGTAGAAGGGGATAAAGTTCCTGTAGTGCACATAAGAAACATGCTGGGAAAGACAGTCTGGGCTACTCCTGCCTCAGGAAAAGGCAAACCCATTCGTGGGATTGCTTTTGCTCAGGGACCTGGATGCACTTGGTGGGTAATGCAAAAGAATGGGGAGGTCCGATGTGTACCTCAAGGGGATTTAATACTGGCTGAAAATAGCCCATGAGTTAAACTGTATTATGTTAATTATTATATAATACTGTATGTCATCACTACCGTGATCCCTATACGTCAATGTCCTATTAATGGTATCACAGTAACAACCACGCAGATACTGATGAATGAATTTTGATAGAGTTGGACAAGCAAAGTGATGTGATGGAACGAGAACTGGCTTCAACGTGTGACAATCCAACATCACACACCATCTCTTCTGTGCTGAAAGACTGCAATGACAGATGGAGCCTGAAGTCAGTCATAGACTATGCAAACTCAGTGGACATTATCTATATATTATAAATGAAAACGCTAGTCAATTGGAATCTATTGGAAAGGGTGTAACCTGAGCATGACATAAATGGTATGGAATAAGGGGTGGATATATGTCCTGGTTTCAGTTAGGATAGAGTTAATTTTCCTCCCAGTAGCTGGTAGGGTGCTATGTTTTGGATTAGGATGAGAAGAGTGCTGATAACATGCTGATGTTTGAATTGCTGCAGAGCAGTGCTTACACCAAGCCAAGGACTTTTCAGCTTCTCGCTCTGTCCTGCCAGCGGGCAGGCTGGGGGTGCAGCAGGAGCTGGGAGGGGACAGACCCAGGACAGCTGACCCCAACTGGCCAAAGGGCTATTCCATACCATCTGACGTCATGCTCAACAATATATAGGGGTGGCTAGCCGGGGTGGGGGGCCGGCTGCTCGGGGATGGGCTGGGCATCGGTCAGCGGGTGGTGAGCAATTGCATTGTGCATCACTTGTTTTGTACATATTATTATTATTATTTTCTGTCCCTAATAAACTGTCTCTATCTCAACGCACAGGCTTCAGTTGTTCTCGTTTCTCTTCCCCATCCCAGAGAGGGAGGGGGAGGGGGAGCGAACGGCTGTGTGGTGTTTAGCTGCCGGCCAGGTTAAACCACAACAGCCTTTTTGGCCCCCAACTTGGGGCTCGAAGGGTTGAGATAACGACAGATCTGACTAGAGTGTATTAGAACAAGGTTCTGATGAGCGTTATATCAGTTTGGGATTTACTAATCACAATGCCGATTTTTGTGATCTCAAGTCTGCTGTGCCTGTTTTCCGAATTGAGTTATATAGCACATTACTTAATGCGAGTTATGGTAGCTTTCCAAAACTTGGAATATCCTTGGGATGTTCAGACCGGTATGTTCTCATTGTTATGTCTCCTGAATGCACTTCAGGTTTTGTCTAAGGTTAAACAAATACTTCAGAGTGTCATCCAGAGATCTGTCCTGAGGCAGGATAGTTATGAGTGGCAGGGAGAGTGGGAGGATATGGGCAGGCATCTAGAGCAGTG
>MU011994.1:0-14145 GCA_011074415.1 Stictonetta naevosa
CCCTCTGGTTTTACCTGCATGACTGTGGAGAGGACATGAGCAATTAGAATGGGAATTTCAATTGCTAAATTGCTAAATTGCTAAGATAAAATCATCTTGTTTAGCAAGGAAAGAAGCTCCTACTCATACAGGGAAGGAGGAAGAAGAACACGAGGCAGGCTACTCCAAAGTAGGGCCATCATGGAAACAGGTGGATGAAGAATGAGATATCATAAAAGCAGCAGTAAGCACCTGATCACTATTCCTTGGGGAGATGCAAGATAGGTGAAAAGATTTCAGCCATCATCTAGGCCAGCACATTGTCACCTGGCTGCTCTGATACTGGGATAAGAGGGCCAGTAGCCTGGGGTTGGAGGGCAGGGAAGCCAAGCAGCTGGGATCCCTCTCTAGGGAAAGGGACATTGACAAAGCACTTGGAAAGGGGGCACAAATCCTCCCTCTCTTGAGGTGACTGCTGTCAGGTGTAAAGGAAAGGTATCCCTTCAAGAAAGATGTATGTCTCCTAGGCAAGTGGACAACCAGGGAGAAAGGGAGCCCCTGTCTGATGGAATTGGCCATGCTGGAGGTGATTTATGGTGATTTATGCACATAATACAGTTTTCTACCTTGCCTGGTCTCTCGCAGTATCCTTCAGCTGTGGGGTTGCTCAGGGTCTAAGTGCCTTGTAGCTACCACAATGGTGTAGCTGTGGCAATATGGCACTATCCGAGACTCCCTGAGTCCAATCCACAAGCTGATTCATTCACTGGAGAGCCGAGAAGTGATCATCAAAACTCCCTCACCCTTTAACAGTCCCATATGGCCAGTGCAAAACTCTAATGGAGAGTTGAGACTAACAGTAGATTATTGTTTCTAGAATGAAGTCACACCAACTTCAGTACATGATCTATAGCCTTCTCTCCTGATAGTCTTAGCTCAAAGAGTGATTAAAAGATCCCTTATAGCATCTGAATGCTGCTGTCTGATCGCTTCCTGGGATTATAAGGAACCAGTACCTCCAGGCCAGAACACTCTCTCTGCAATCTTGGATGCAGGCCCTAGGGTCCCATGGACAGTTAAGGGTGGAGTTTGGAAAGTAACCACTGATTTTATCCCCAGAAACCACCTGTTGTACCCCTGCAGAGTCCTGCCTCAAGGCACAAAGGGCAGGGAGACCTTGCTGCTGAGAGCTGAGGCCAGGGGGGGATGTTGCTTGAAAAACAGCCATTGCAGCCAAGGCTCATGTAGAAGAGAACAGAATAGGTTTAGCTCTCCCTGTGACTCATGACTCCTTTTGCTCTGCTGACTGCCTCTACAGGCTGCCCTGAACGTAAGGAGTAGGGACAGGTTCAGCTGTCCTACATGTGGCGTCTGCTGCCATTTCAGTTGGCCAAAATAATGTGTCCACCTGACTCACAGAGGAGCCCCCTCAGATTTCACCAGGTATTTCATCTGAACAGCTCCTGCCTGTCCTCCATCTCCACTAAGGAGCTTTAGTGGCTCAGTAATCAGCATTGGTGAGAGATCTCATATACAGGTGCCTATGTTGAGGACACCTCACTGGCGACCAGAGGAATCCAGTCTCTGTGGGTATGCGTAAGGCTGGGGGGGATCTGAGCACCCAACTATCCCCCGGACTAGAACTGATGATACTCAGGATGAGATGCTTCAGTTGACTCATATGAATCCCTTCCCTCTGCAGGGATGCAGCACATTCCCTCCCTGTATGTTTTGTGTCCCGCATAGTGATGGGACAAGGAGAGGCGATTCAAATTCTGAACACTTACTGCCAGTAGGGAAAACAACAGTGCCATCAAGAAGTGTGTGTGCCCAGGGCAGGGAGGGAACCCCAGGGATTCCTTCAGGCTGATTCCCAGCAGGTTCCCCTGCAGCCCCAGGGCCATGGGCAGGGAGCCTGGTGGGGGGCAGAGCAAGGGAGGCCTTGGGCTGGGCCTCTGCTGCTGAGCTGGGCCGGGCTCCTGGGCCCAAGGGGAGCTCCTGGCAAGCGGGCAGCGCTGCAGAGACACAGCTCTGCCCAGGAGCAGCTCCTCTGCACAGCGCAGCAGGGCTGGGGGCACTGCCTGCACAGACAGAGTGCTTAAAGGCAGGCAGAAGTGGCAGGATGCACAGAGCTCACTGGGGGACACCACTTCCCAGCCCTGACCCCGGTAAGTCTCTGGCTGGAGGGCAATGCAGGTCCTGGAGGAAGGAGAAGCCGGGGGTGCAGGCAGGGGTGGCCAGGGCTGTGGTGCAGAGCAGGGTCCCTGCTGTGCCCCAGGGGCTGTGTGCCGGGGCAGGGCCTCTGCCGCCTGCCAGGCTCAGCACTCAGCCTGCCCGGGGAGCTGCCCAGGGCACTGCGGGGAGAAGCTGCGGGTGGAAGGAGCCCCCCCGGCAGGGCAGGGTCCTGCTGCTGGTGGGAGGCTGCTGCCTGCCCGGGCAGCCTGCTCACAGCTCCACAGCACAACCAGGGGAATTTCAAAGGGAACTTCTCCCTCAACTTTCCTTAGTCTCTGCTTTCAGTTTTATCCTCTTTTGGCTCACTGGGAATAGAAATAGAAGCTGTTATTTCCAGGAAGAGCCTAAGGCTCATACGCCATCAGAAGGAGGTTTAGAAGGATCCCCAGAAACTCCCTTTCCTGCCCTCAGCCCATAGAAAGCTCCACCACCACACGTGCAGAGTCAGCAGGGTCTGTGTGACCTGCTCTCTAGGACGTGCCCCCAGCCAGCTGCCCCTGGGCAGAGCCCTGCTGCCAGGAGGTGTCTGCAGGGCAGAGCTGAGCACCCAGCGGGTGGGATGGGGGCTGTGACCTGCAGGCAGGAGGCGTGGGGACAGAGACCCAGCTGCAGGCAGGGACAGCTGCAGGCAGCAGAGCCATTGGTGGAGGAGAGGGAGCTGCTTCCATAAGCTTAGTGACAGGGGATTGGGGCAATTCCCTGCTTTCCCTGCAGTGCAGATACCTTCCTTAGAGCAACCCCCGGTCTCCTTTCTCATCCATCATAGTCCTGTAGACATAATGTCTTGGTAACTTGGTCATGAGTTGCCTTTGGTTGTTCTGGGGTGGGTGTTTTAGAATTCAGACATCTCTGGACTAGATTTGTCAATGGAAATTTCATGGTAGCAGCTGCCTCCAGGGTAATCACTTTCACGAGCCTCCATTCACTATTGCATGCACTGCTGTGCAGAGCCAGGCTGCTGTAATGGAATAATAGTGTTTTTCTTTGAGGTTAGGTAGAGGTCCCTAGAGCACTGCTCTGGAAAAGGTCTGCATTCCGAGAGGAACATCATCAAGTCCTTTTATACACCTCAGCCCAAAGCCAGCACCAGCATTCATTTTGTTGTTTCTTGAAGGATTATTTTACCTGCTGGTGAGGGGTCTGGAGAACAAGTCTTAGGAGAGGCTGAGGGAGCTGGGACTGTTCAGTCTGGAGAAGAGGAGGCTCGGGGGCGACCTTATCACACTCTACAGGTACCTTAAAGGAGGCTGTAGTGAGGTGGGGGTTGGTCTATTCTCCCACGTGCCTGGTGACCAGACTAGGGGGAATGGGCTAAAAGTTGTGCCAGGGAAGGTTTAGGTCGGATATTAGGAAGAACTTCTTTACTGAAAGGGTTGTTAGTCACTGGAACAGGCTGCCCAGGGAAGTGGTTGTGTCACCATCCCTGGAGGTCTTGAAAAGACGTTTAGATGTAGATGTTAGGGATATGGTTTAGAGGAGGACTTGTTAGTGTTAGGTCAGAGGTTGAACGCGGTGATCTTGGAGGTCTCTTCCAACCTAGATGATTCTGTGTTTCTGTGGTTCTGTGCTCCTCAGGATCCTCAAAGAGGGAGATGCACCTGGCCAGTGGGCTTTGGAGGTCACACCCTGTTTCCTTGTGTTTTTGGCAGCAGAGCAGGACTGACTCTCCAAGGGCAGTTTTCCCTGCTCACACAGGGAGCCGCAGCCAACAGAGCCCAGCCAGAGCTCTGGTGAAGGAGCACCACAGATTTTTTCCAGAACTGAGGAGGAGGTAGTGTGTACCTGGTATAGTGTGAGGGGCACTTACTATGAGATATGCAATAATTTTTGTACACGTTTGACTTTTCACTTGTTATTCCATTCTTGCACATGCATCCATGCGCACATGCAACAAATGTCCAACAGCAGCTCCATCACCGAGTTCCTCCTCCTGCCATTCGCAGACACACGGGAGCTGCAGCTCCTGCACTTCGCGCTCTTCCTGGGCATCTACCTGGCTGCCCTCCTGGGCAACGGCCTCATCCTCACAGCCATAGCCTGCGACCACCGCCTCCACACCCCCATGTACTTCTTCCTCCTCAACCTCGCCCTCCTCGACCTGGGCTGCATCTCCACCACTGTCCCCAAAGCCATAGCCAATTCCCTCTGGGACACCAGGGCCATTTCCTACGCAGGATGTGTTGCACAGGTCTTTTTGTTTGTCTTCTTTATTGGAACTGAATTTTCTATTCTCACCATCATGGCCTATGACCGCTACGTGGCCATCTGCAAGCCCCTGCACTACGGGACCCTCCTGGCCAGCAGAGCTTGTGCCAAGATGGCAGCAGCTGCCTGGTGCAGTGGATTCCTCTATGCTCTGCTGCACACTGCCAATACGTTTTCACTGCCATTCTGTGGAGCCAATGCTGTGGACCAGTTCTTCTGTGAAATCCCCCGGATCCTCAAGCTCTCCTGCTCTGACTCCTACCTGAGGGAAATTGGGCTTCTCACATTTAGTGTTTCTGTGGTTTTGGGGTGTTTTGTATTCATCGTGCTGTCCTATGCGCAGATCTTCAGGGCTGTGCTGAGGATGCCCTCTGAGCAGGGACGGCACAAAGCCTTTTCCACGTGCCTCCCTCACCTGTTTGTGGTCTCCCTGTTTCTCAGCACTGCCTTTTTTGCCTACCTGAAGCCCCCCTCCCTCTCCTCCCCACCCCTGGATCTTCTGGTGGCAGTTCTGTACTCCGTGGTTCCTCCAGCAGTGAACCCCCTCATCTACAGCATGAGGAACCAGGAGCTCAAGAATGCACTGCGCAAACTTCTGAGTGGGTGTACATCAGAAGTAATGCACTGCCTGTCTTCTGGAAAGCACTCGTAATATAACTCATCATATACCAAGCTTGTCTTTTGTTCTTGAGTGGTTGTGTTTGTTCATTATGGGGGGGAGGGGCATCAATGTTGTCCATATAAAACATCATTATTTAGCCCACTCCTGTGTTTGAACAAAATAAAGGAACCTGCAGTGAAGAGTGTGTCTGAGATGCTTTCTCTGAGAACTTTGATGGGGTTTCCAGGGTAATGTCCATGGATAGAAGTGGAGAGGAATAGAGTCCCATCACAGCAGCACTGCCAGGCAGGACCAGTGTTTGGTCTGTCCAGAGCAGCTCTTGTTCCATTCCCACACTCTCCTGCTGACCCTTTTGTGTTGGCGTAAGCCTGATTGTTCATGTAGCTTGGTCACAGTACTGCTGTGTGGCAATCCTGTGACCAGCCCCAGGGGCAGGCAATGGGCATTTTTGTGACACAGCTGGCCTCCAGAACAGCATCTCCATCCCATAAGGTGATTCTGCTCTGGGTAGTGCCTGAGGGCTCAGGTCTTCCTTCTCAGTTGCTGTCAAGAACATTGCAGTCCAGAAATGGACTCCAAAGAGGAACTTGGCTTTCCCTGTTTCTCCATGGGCTCAGGGTGAAGTGATCAGAGCCTCAGCTGGGTGTTTGAGGGCATGGGGGCTGGCTCAGGTGTTGCTTGTTGGTGTCCAGCACTGAGGCAGATGGTGAAGGGTATCCAATTAACCTTCCATCCCCAGCATGGGATGGGGTTGGTGGCAGGTGAGCATTTTTGGAAGGAATCAGGAGCTGCCAGGAGAGCCCAGGGGAGCTGCAGCATGTGCCAGGGGGCCAGCAGTGAATGGAGCTCACAGAGGGCAAGCCTGTCCCAGGTGGAGTCCCTGCAAGATAAAATGCTAAACTGTGGTGTGAGCAGGCAAAGGAGAGCGCCATGACCCAGGGGACAGAGCAGGAACAGGGAAATAAGTCTGGCAAGTGGTTTACCCCTAGTGAAATGCAATAGGCTGGATATAGTGCAGCACCCAAACACTTCTTGTGGCACTGGAAAGAAGGCAGGCTACCTCTGAGCACCCTCGACAGCCACAGAAGAGCTGGTGTGGGAGGCAGACAATGGAAGAGCCCCATGAGCTATCTCTGCCTTCCAGCCTGCCCAGCACAGCCCTGCAGAGTGCCCCTGTGTCCCGGGCACCACAGTCCCCTTGCTCTGCAAAGCAATACCTCCAGCTGGGACTGTGGGGAGCGTGGGGAGAGGGTGCAGGAGTGGCCAGCACAGGCATGATCTTTCCTGAGAAAGGCTCTCTGTTGATGTGGGAAGTCCTGGGAGGAGAGTGGGGCCCTGTGTGTGTGCAAGGGATCCGTGGAGAGAGAAACTCCTTGGTATTTATGCAGCTTGGGGCAGGCTGCCAGTGCTCAGGGGAAGCAGGAGCTGCCTGAGGAGCCCTGGGACTCAGGCTCTCAGCCCAGCTCACAGAGGTGGTTTGTTCCTCCACAGATGGACACTGTCAGAAGTCCAGATGTGCCTGGTACAGATGAGGCTTCAGCGTGCATGTTATGTGCATGTGCTGAGGCAAACCTAAGTGAGCACAAATGCCCTCATCCTGTGTCCATTCCTCATGCCGTGGGGTATCTCAGATGAGTGCAGACCAAGGCAATGCACTGCAGGGATGAGGTGCCTCCCAGCCTCTGGGAGAGGCAGCAGGAGGGACACCACGAGAGCCAGAGGGACACCACGACCGCTGCAGTGCCCTGCCTTTGGGTGTGCAAGGAAAGGACTCGTGTCTCTGAACACCAGTGTGTGTACAAGAAGTGTACAAGGCCAGCTCAGATGTGGACACCTCACAGAGCCCTGACACTGCCATGTGTGACACCACAAACAACCCCGCCACTATCCCTGTGAGATCCATCTCACCTGCCTGGAGAGATTCTTTGCAAATGCCCCTGACTGCTGCATCACCCTCCCGTGCCTTCCTGGACTGGGTCAGGAAATGTGCCAGGGGGACCAGAGAGCTTTCTGGAGACTTGGAATGACATCAAACTTGTCTTCCAGACGAGGAAAGAGGAGGGTGGGGAGAATTAAGGCTGGTCAGCCTCACTTCAGTACCTGGGAAGACGTTGGGGTAAGTTTTTCCAAAGGAAAGCCAAAGGAAACATCCTTCCCACTTGAAGGACAAAAATGGGATTGCTGAACCCATAGAGGAGGGGAAAGAAAGAGACGCTGTCTACCTGCACTTTACCAAGGCTGTTGACATTGTCTCCCAAAGACTTCTTATAGCCCGATTGGTGCTATGTGGACTTAACAATGGAATGAGGCTGTGGATGGGAAGTGTGCTGCACAATCCGGCCCTGATCTCATCTGCGCTGCAAAGTTCTCCTGTCATCAAGTTCTTCCCACCATCCCTCAGTGATGAGCATTTGGGCCAACACTGTTGAATATCTTAGTAACACTGAATTACAGGATGGAGCACACTTTCAGATCCTTTCTGGATGCTGCCAAGCTCAGAGGGCCCTTTAGCTATCTCATCTCATTTAGTGTGCCTTGAGCAGGACAGTTGAAGAGGATGCCATTCAGGGGTCTCTTCCAACATGAGTTATTTTGCGATTCAATGACTCTTTCCATTGGAGAGCTCTCTGAAGACATAATAAGGAGAGGAAGAACAAAAAAGAGAGAGGCAGAGGTAGAGATACATCGTGTGTTACTATGAACACAGTAGATCCTGTGAAGAATGTTACCATATTTAAAGGAGTGTTAGAAAATTTTATTGATAAATTTCATTTTAAAAGCTACTTTTTGTGTCCTTAGGTCCTGGCCCACAAGGCAGGTGCTGGGTGGATGTGTTCCTATGTGGTCTGTGGTGCTTCAGAAACTTAAAAACCAGTAGGAAGCATCTGGTCACCTCAGTCTCTGGAGCTGACAGGCCAGCAGCAGTGACATGGCTGAGGACAGGGCCTATGAGGTGGCTTCTTCCTGAAGCAGCTGATGTGTGAGCCCTTGCCTCCTGGCTGAGATCTGTGCTTTTCAACTTACACCTGCCAGCATCCCTGATAAGGCAGCAGAAGGCACCTGTGTGACACACTGATTTGCACACAACTTGCTGAGGGTACACTCTGCCCCACTGTACGGATCATTAATATACTTGTTAAATAATATTGGTCCGGTATTGACTCCCCATTTCCCATGGTAGTGAATGACCTCAAGCTGGATTGTGTATATCTTGTCACAGCCCTCTGAACCCAGGTATTTAGCAACATTCCAGTCCATATCATCCACACAGGATCACAAAATTATAGATTGCCTGGAGTTTTAATGGACATGTGTAGTGGGTTTATCTGTCAAGGTTTTGGTAGCAGGGGACCATAGGGGTGGTTTCTGTGAGAAGAATCTAGAAGCTGCCCCATGTTTGGTAAGGGCCCCACTGCTGACCAGAGCCGAGCCAATAAGCGATGTTGTTAGCACCTCTGTGAGAGCGGAGTTAAGACAGGGGGAAAAAAATACTGCTTCACAGCAGCTGGGAGAGTGAGAGGAGTGAGGACCAGCCTTACAGGTGCCAAGGTCAATGAAGAAGGAGGGGGAGAGGTGCTCCAGGTGCCGGAGCAGAAGTCCCCTGCAGCCTGTGGTGAGGCCCATGGTGTAGCAGGCTGTCCCTCTGCAGCCCATGGAGTACCACGGTGGAGCAGGGTTCCACGCTGCAGCCCATGGAGGAGACCACAGTGGAGCAGGTGGACGTGCACTGATGGAGGCTGCAGCCTGTAGAGGACCCCTGCCAGAGCAGATTCCAGGCTGGACCTGTAGCTCATGGGGAGGAGCCCACACAGGAGCAGGTGACCTGGCAGGAGCTGCTGCCTGTGAGGGCCCCAGGTTGGAGCAGTTTGCTCCTGAGGGATGGACCCTGTGGTACGGACCCATATCTGGAGCAGTTCTTGAAGAGCTGCTGCCTGTGGGCAGCCCACGCCAGATCAGTTCGGCAAGGACTGCATCCCGTGGGAGGGACCCCACAGCACAGGGGATGAGAGTGACCAGAAAGGAGCAGCGGAGAAGAAGTGTCTTAGACTGACCATAACCCCCATTCCCCTGTTCCCCTGCGCCACTCGGGGGGAGGAGGTGGAAGAGGGTGGATGGGGGGGAAGGTGCTTTTGGTTTCTTTCCTTCGTATCTCACTTCTCTAGCTCATTAGTAATAGGCAATAAATCTTATAATCTCCCTATGTTGAGTCTGTTTTTCCCATCACTATAATTGTTGAGTGATGTCCCCATCCTTATCTCAACCCTTGAGCTCTTTTCATCATATTTTCTCCCTGTTTCTCATTGAGAAAAGGGAGTGAGAGAGCGGTTGTGGTGAAGCTCGGTCACCCACCTGATTAAAACCACCACAACAGATTTGAAGACACTGTTAATCCACACAGCGCCCTGCTCGTGACTACCCTCCAGCTAGACTTTGCGCCACAGGGCTGTGAGCCCAGCTGTTCAGCAACTTGCCAGTCCACCTCATTGCCTCCTCATTCTACCCAGACTTGATCAGCTTCCCAATCAGGATCTTATAGAAGACATGTGAAAAGCCTTTCTGAAGACAAGGCAGACAGCATCCACCACTCTCCCATTTACCAAGGCAGTCTTTTCATTGGAGAAGGTTATCAAGTGGTCAAGTCTCAACTAACCCGCAGTGAATCCATGCTGACCACTCCTGATCACTTTGTTATCCTCCATGTGCTTGGAAAGGTTTTGCAGGATTGGCTGCTCCATCACCTTTCCAGGATCTGAGGAAAGGCTGTCTGGCCTCTAGTTCCCTGGGACATCCGTCTTGCCTTCGTGCAAGATAGGAGTCACATTTGCCTTCCTCAGCTGTGCTCTGGGCCTCTTGCTAAGGCTGTGCTCCGGGTTTCTGGGTATTGCTTGGAGTCTGGCACTTGGAGAGCCATGGTGCTATGCAGCTGTACACCACATAAATGTTTGGGCAGCTCATAAAGAGGAAGGACAAAAGGGAAGTCCTATCAAGTGTGGCCACTGGTCGACAGCAAAGAGCTAAAGGCAGAATCTATCCAAGCCCTCTAAACTTCATTGCTCTCTGCTCCATTTAGATCTGAGATGGAGATGTGCAATGTTCCAATACACGCATGTCCTGGGAACACAGTTTCAATATTCAAAGTTTTGGGGAGGAACATGTTTGGAAAAATGGGTGAAAATTTGGATGAGAATTCATAGACAAGCCTTAATATTCTGACAGTTAGTGCATTTCATTGGTTTTGTCTCTGGGCTTCCCTCCATAAATCAAGAGATCTTGGGATTTCAGCATGTGACTCTCTGAGTGTAAGAAGTGAATATCAGGAAATGCAGTCCTGGGAAAGGAGTGGATTTGGTGGTCTTGAAATCTGTGCCTAACACTCACAAAAAAAAAAAAAAAATAAAAAATAAAAATCCATTTCTCTGAGGTTCTCCATTGTGGAAATTGGACTAAGTAAAGGTATTATGGGCTTAATATAGAGCTGGAGAGTGTCTGTTATTTTTAACTGGACTGTGCCTTTTATTTTTCATTGCTGTCAATTAAGACATTACCTCCAGTGCCTGCACGTAGCTCATTCTCCAAGGAAAGCAGCTGGGAATTAGTGCCAAGGGGCTGGAAAACATTCCGATGCAATGCTCATGGAAAAATCTCAGAGCTTATCACAGCTGCTGTTGGTCCCAGGTGGCTGATGAGAGAAAGGGTGGGGCTGAGGGGTAGGGATGAAGACTGTGCACAGAGTACCTGGCAGAAAGGGTCTTGATTTCCCTAGGTGCTCAGAGTCCCCTAGGAGACATTCAGGACTAGTATCACTTGGAGAGTGTTGATAGCACTTTATCTGTAGGCAGACAAGTAAAGAAACAGCAGAAAGAAGAAATCCTTTCCTATACTTTTTAGTATTATTATTATTATTGAAGTCTGTCCCTTTAAGGAGACTTCTGGCATCTCCCTAATTAACCCCATAAGAATTGAAGATTTCGAAGAGTTATGCCCAGAGCCTTGGCTTGTGAGAGCGTTTTACCTGTTGATCCGCCCTCTGCTGCCAAGTTCCTGAACTGCAGATCCTGAAGCAAGTCTGAAGAAGTAAAAAACAGAAGCAAGCCTGCAAATGTTGGAGGGTGTTGGCCAACCCCGATGAGGGCCATCCCAGAAGAGACTGAGAGGAGGCTGAAAGAATTTTAGTAGATAAGATAGGCTAATGAGCACGTGAAAGGAAGCCAAAAGAATTTTAGTAAATAAGAGAGGCTAATGGACATGTACTATATCTTCTGCTACCTATTGTGCAAAGAAACTGAAGCAGGAAATTCTGAGATCCCACACGAAAAACAGTTCCTGATAGAAAACAGGAAACACATTTCAAGAACCATCTGAAACCAAATTTGCAGTTTAAGCAGAAGCTGAGAAGCTTATGAGTCTGCACCGAGACGAGAGGTCAACCAGCAGTGACGAGGAAGACTCACTAATCTTCATCCCCACGACCAGAAAACACTGCACAAGCATAGGTGGAGTCTATGAAAGTGACTCCCTGCAACTAATTTTAATACGAAGAGGGGATAGGTCTTGCATATGTATAGGCGTATCGAGAAACAATGCATATGTAACTCTTCACCACATATAACCAAGGCAAGTGCCGCATTGGGGCATGCACGACTTTGATGGGACTACCCCCATGCTGCCCAGCGCTGAATAAACATACCTACTTTACAATCTTACTGATTGTGGAGTTTGCTTTCCGCACATCAAGACCACAAGAGAAATAACCAGACAAGGTGCCAGTCTCTGGGAGATGGTGAAGAAGAAAATCAGAGGCGATGCTTACAGTTGGAAAATCAAATGAAGAAGTTGCTCTGAAAGCCCTTGATGTGTTTCACCAAGGGGGATGGCCAAGGCCTGAGCGCATCCCCTGGGAAGGGGGATCCTGCACTTCGTGGGCTGCTCAGGGCTCTGGCAGTTCCTAGTGCAGGACACTGCTAGGACACTTGCCAGGCTCTGTGGGGTTGAGGAGGTAACAAGGCCCTGGGGCTGTAAGGGACGAGTGTCCTCTGGTGGGCCTCAGTGGAAGAGGCTGCAACTGTAGCCCTGAGGACATCAGTTCTATTGGGGGGCTCCAACCCCACTATGGCCCTTTGCCATCCCCCTCCACGGCCTGTCCTATATTTTCCTGTACTTTTATCTGCATCACTGCAGACCTTTAGCACATGCTCACTTTCCCAGCCCATTCTGGCAACACGATTGCCCAGGTTCTTCTGATTTCTCTCCATCCTTACTGGCTTTGGCTTCAAACACAACCCTGTGTTTTTCTGATAATTTACCAATACCCGTGGTTTCCTCACAACACATCAGGCTTCTTCCAAAGCCTGATCCTAATGGTCCTCTATCAGCCAATATGTCCCAATATGTCCCAGCCCCACATTTGCTTGAATTGTCTCTGCACTGATTCTCTACATTGCAGCCCTGAACTCCACATTGTCCTTCTGGAATGGAAAGGCCTCACTAGAGCAGGTACACCTCTGACATAGTAGGTAGAGCTCTGAAGGGACTATGGCTCATTGATGAGGATGTATTGGAACAGGTACAGGTCTAAGGGACTGTGGCCAGTGGGTGAGTCCAGGCTGGAGCAGGGCTGAGGGGAGGAATTCATTGTAGTGTCATATTCTGCGGCCTGGTCTGTGCTGTGGTTTAACCCAGAAGGCAGATAAGCCCACACAGCCATGTTCTATAGGACATACCACTCGAACCAAAGGCAGACAAGCCTCAGAAGAAGCAGTGCAAGTGCAGCAGTGACCTGACCTGAGCTGGCATAGGTGCCCTGTCACTCCATGTAGCATATGTCCTCTGTCCTGTGGGGCCACAAGAACAGATCAAACCCAATTCATGAACTAAATGAATGCATTGAACATTTTATGGACATTTCACTGAGGAGGCCTACAGTGTTCTCTGAAGTCCTGAAAGGTAGAGGAAGAAGAAAAGAGAGAGAGGCAGACATAGAGATACATTATGTGTTACTATGAACACATTAGATTCTGTGAAGATGGTTTCCATATTTGAAGGAGTGGTAGAAAATTTACTTGATAAATTTCATTTAAAATCGTATTTTTTCTCAGGTCAGGTCCTGGCCCACAACCAGGTTGATAAGTGGGTACATTATGTGGAGGTCTGTTGTGCCTCAGAAACTTCAAATCCAGTAGGAAGTATCTGGTCACCTCTGACTCTGGAGCTGACAGGCCAGCAGCAGTGACATGGCTGAGGACAGGGCCTTTGAGGTGGCTTCTTCCTGAAGCAGCTGATGTGTGAGCCCTTGCTTCCTGGCTGACATCTGTGCTTTTCCACTTACACCTGCCAGCATCCCTCATAAGGCAGCAGAAGGCACCTGTGTGACACACTGATTGTGAGATGCCCTCTGCCTAAGAGCCTGATAGGCCGCATGCAGGAAGAGGCCCTGGGTGCGGGTTTTTAAGTCCCTTCTGCCTAAGAACATGGTGGGACAGCAACAGGCACACAACTTGGTCACATCAACCTGAGAATCTGGAAGGCCAGCAGCAGACCTGGAAGATTCTGGTGAGGTTGCATTTGTCTGGTCAACTCATCGGGCTCCAGAAGGCTGATGTCTTAGGACATGTGCTAAAAAAGTGTTTTGCGGATGATGGAGCTTTCTCTGGTGGTGGGAAACAGCAGAGTCAAAACTGCCACAAAGAGCTGCTTGGAAGGTGAAGACTGGGCATGAGGAAGAAAACATGTCACTGAAAGAGTAGTGCTGTGGTGCCAGAGGTCACCCAGAAGGAGTCTGTGGTCAGCCCATGCCATTATATTCCAAGGAACAGCCAGGGAGGGTGGGCAGACATCAGTGAAAGTCAGGAAATGTCAGGGTGAGAGAGAGGTGGAGAAGCAAGGTGGATGCCTACAGCCTGCAGTTTAAAGGCAACAGAAATAGGGCAGCACAGCACAGCCTGTGCTGGAGAAGACCAAGAGCACTGGTAAGTTTGGAAGGCACCAACAGAGCCAAAGTCTTTGTCCCCTTGGCTATGGCACTTGTCTGTTACAGAGGCTCATGAGAAGACATGCTGTGCTCATGACACTGGGGCCTTGTTGCCTCCTTGCAACCCAGTGGGGAG
>JAACYO010024957.1:0-30284 GCA_011074415.1 Stictonetta naevosa
CACTGGTACCCGCAGTGGGACAGGGACTGGGATGGGAGCAGGGCAGGGTCCTTTCCAGGTGCGTGCTACCAGCCTGTCCTGGTGCTGGGCTTGTTCCTGCCCAGGTGCAGCAATTTGCCCTTCCTCTCACTGAGCAACTTGGGGTTTGTGCCTGGACAGGGCACAGCCCCAGATGCCCGTGAGAGCAGCAGCACCAGGCCGTGACTGCACAGGAGGCATCTGGGTGTTGCCATGGCCAGGCCACAGCAGGAGTGTGGGCTGGCAGGAGAGCAGAGCCCCAGCTGTGGGGTCAGAGGCTGTGGTGAGGAGGAGGCCAGGCTGGGGTGATGAGATCAGAGCATGGGCTGGGCTGGAGACCCCAGGCTGGAAACACCTTCCTGGGAGCGGCTGCGGAGACACAGGCTGGAGCCGGGGCAGTGGGTGCTGTCAGGGCAGCAACGCAACAGGGCAAAGAGTGGGCACAGCATCGGGAAAGGGAGGAGAGAGCAGCAGGGGTGGGGATGGCAATGACCACTCTGCTGTTTGCAACGCTGACACATTTTCTGTGATTTTATTTGTTCTCTGTGTGGTGGCATAGGACCCTGATGACCTTTGGGTCCTTTGGGGCCAGCGTGTGTCCCAGCTGCTGTCCGGCCCTGGTCTTGGAGGGTCTTCTATTGTCGCCGGCAGGGTGGCCTCTTCTTGGGTGGTGCAGAGGCCTGGGAAGAGTTAGTCTTCCTCTTGGGGGCTTGCCAGGACCCCGCAGGTGGGCAGCCCCTTCCCCGCCTGGCAGTGGATGGACCTGCTGCAGCCTCCTGTGGCTCCTCTTGAGGTGCTGCCTGCTGCATGGGGACCGCAGCAGGGGGGGAGTGAGGGCGGCTGGCACTCCCTCGAAGGGCATCTCTTGATGTGCCAGGCACCTCATCCCTGCTGGAGCTGGCAGGATGGGGAGAGGGGACTGGTCCGGATGCAGGAGCCACTCCTTCGGGGCCAGATGGGCCGGGTTGTGGCACGGGGCTGGCCTCCCGATGCTCGGCTGCAGGAGGAACGTTGAGGCCCAGCAGGCGGTGTGCCTCCCTGCCACACTGTTCCACGGTGACGTCCAGGAGGTGACGCACAAACGTCGCCGCGTTCTCGCCAAGGTCTTCCTCCAGCAGCTGGACCAGCATCTCTTCCCCCAGTCCAAAGAGGCGCAGGGTCTCCCTGATGGCGTTCTGCAAGATGAGCACCTGCGAACGCCGTGTCTGGAAGATGCGCCCCAGCTCCTGGCGCACCCAGGAGAGCAGGGGCTGGAGCAGAGCAGGGTGCTCCCGGAAGAGTTGTCCCCAGGTGTCCGCGGGGAGGCCGCCCACCAGAGGTCCTGGTACCAGCCATGCAGCCCATGGCCAGGCTGCCTGGGCATCAGGGGGGCTGTCGGCATTGATGGATGCCGCTGCCGACGGGCTGATGACCAGCTCCTCAAACTTGTCATCAGCCTGCACTGAGTGCACGATTGATGTCAGCCTCCGCTTGCAGAGCGGGCACTCAGGCTTGCTGTCAGCCCACCGCTGGATGCATGGGAAGCAAAATTGGTGGTAGCATGGCATGGTGAAAGCGGGGCTGCCCCAGGTGTCCAGGCATATGGGGCAGCGGGTGTCCAATGCTGCGGCCATGCTTGCCACCAGCTGCGGTGGGCTGTGGGGAGCAGCAGGTGACGATGCGCTCCCTGGTACAGACGCTGCAGCAGCGGGTGTCGCTCTGGAAGAGGAAGAGAGGGGTCACTGTCATTCTTTGGACTGGGGAGGGTCCCTCAAGGAGGAACCCTCCGCTGGCAGATAGAGGTGTCCCTGCTCTGCCTACCTCTGCTGCTGCAGGTGCTCCTCCTGGATGTCCCAGCTGCCTGGTCGGACCAGGGCTGGGAGAAACACACAGGTGGCTCTGGGGACGTGAGCCTCTGAGAGCTACACGAAGCAGCTCTGAGACCACGACCCAGCAACAAGGCACGCCGAATTCCGCACTCCAGTCCTCGCACAACCGCTCGGCTGGAGGGGAGGCACAAGTGGCTGGGCTGAGCTGCCGTGCCCAGATTTAAGCAGTGAGGGCCACGCAGTCACAAATCATCACCTGGAGACATCCCAGCACATCAGCAGGATGTCACAGACAGTTGCCGGGCACATTGCCGCCCACCAGTAGGGGACATCGCCACCGGGATGTCACAGTCCATCACTGCGACATCGCAATGGGCCATCCTTACCTGCAGCACGTTCTCCAGCAGTGCTCCAGCCCCAGCACATGTTTCTGGGCTTTCCGCAGTGCCACTGCCTGCTCCATCCACCAGGTCTTAAGGGCTTGGCATTGGTGTTTCATATCAGCCCCTGTGTCTTCCCAGGGCCCCATTCGGGGCACTCTGCCTATGGCACACAGCTGCAGGCAAGAGGGTTTCTTCAAAAAAAACCTCACACTTCCCTCTGAGGCTGCAGGACAAAGTCGTACAGGCTCTCCCCATCTCCAGCACTGCTGGCCAGCCCTCCGGGATGTCCAGGTCCTTCCAAGTGAGGTCAAAAGGAGTCCCTGGCTGGCTCTCGGGATCCTGGCCTCCTTGCAGGGCAATAAGAATGATATAAAGGTGTTAGAGAGCATCCGAAGGAGTGCAACAAAGATGGTAAAGGGTCTAGAGGAGAAGACGTATGAGTAGCGGCTGAAGTCACTTGGATTGTTCAGCCTGGAAGAGGCTGAGGGGAGACCTCATTACAGTCTACAGCTTCCTCACGAGGGAGAGCGGAGGAGCAGGTGCTGATCTCTCTCTTCCCTCTGGTGACTTGTGATTCCGCGATAGGACCTGAGTGAGTGGCCTGTAGCTCGCCCAGCACCACTAGCAGGGCTTACATAGGCTACAATTAAAAGAAGAATAAAAGCCATGACTGTTCCACAGACAATGTCGTGGTCTGACTCAAAAGTGAGCTCACGACAGTGCCTGTGGTGCTGCTAGCAATGGTGTTTATGGGGGACTCTCGCCTTAAGTCCTGGGATACTCTGACTCGCCAGGACACTGTAACACCTTGTGACTCTCTAGGACACTCTGTGACATGACGCTTTCTTTCCATGTACAAATGTTTCAAACACAAATCAGAAAATCCCTCTTCTGTGCCAGTGGTTACATAAGAAGCCCCCAGTCCCTTTTTCTGCATCTTCTCAAACCTTAGCAGAACATGGAAGGACGTGCTCATGGAAGAGCCTTTCCTTCTGCTGCCTTGCTTTCATGTGCTGCAGCAGAAGATCCATGATCCAGTATGCTTCCTGATCTCCCAGCTGATGACCCAAATCAGGTTTCAGCAACAACAATGTAACACAGAGTCCATCAACTGGGCATTAAAAGGACATGACCTTCTCTGAAAAATCCCTGTTGCTCTGTTCCCTGTTGCAAATGTTTTAAAAGCATTGATTCAGCAGCTGGTGTGTTCAAACACCTGCTCAGCATCAAATCATAGAAACATGGAATGGTTTGGGTTGGAAGTGACCTTAAAGATCATCTAATTCCAACTCCCGCCAGGGGCAGGGACACCTCCCACTAGACCAGGTTGCTCAAAGCTCCATCCAACCTGGCCGTACACACTTCCAGGGTGGGGCATCCACAGCTTCTCTGGGCAACCTGTTCTGGTGCTTCACCACCCTCATCTGAAGAATTTCTTGCAAATATCTCATCTAAATCTGCCCTTTTTTAGCTTAAAGCCATTACGCCTTGTCCTACTGATGCACGCCCTGATAAAAGAGTCCCTTTTCTGCTTTCTTGTAGCCCGCTTTAGCTACTGGAATGCCTCTGTAAGGTCTCCCTGGAGCCTTGTCTTCTGCAGGCTGAACAATACCAACATCCACAGCCTGCCTTCATAGGAGAGGTGCTCCAGCCCTCATGATCATCCTCATGACCTCCTCTGCACTCTCTCCAACAGATCCATGTCCTTCTTGTGCTGGGGGCCCCTAGCTGAACGCAGGGCTCCAGGTGGGGTCACACAAGAGCAGAGCAGAGGGGGACAATCCCCTCCCTTGCCCTGCTGGCCGCACTGCTTTTGGTCCAGCCCAGGATATGGTTGGCTTTCTGGGCTGCAAGCACACATTGCCGGCTCATGTGGAGCTTCTTGTCAACCAACACCCCCAGGTCCTTCTCCTCTGGGCTGCTCTCAATCAATTCTCTGCCCAGCCTGGATTTGTGCTTGGGATTGCACTGGCCCAGATGTGGGAGCTTGCACTTGGCCTTGTTGAACTCCATGGGGTTGCACAGGCCCACCTCTCAAGCCTGCCCGGGTCCCTCTGGATGGCGTCCCTTCCCTGCAGCGTGTTGACCACACCGCACAGCTTGGTGTCATTGGCAAACTTGCTGAGGATGTGCTCGATCTCACTGTCCATGTCACCAAGAAAGATGTTAAACAGCGCCGGTCCCAGTCCTGAGCCCTGAGGAACACCACTCGTTGCTGATCCCCACCAGGACATAGAGCCATTGACCACAACTCTTTTTTGAGTGTGACCATCCAGCTGATTCCTTATCCACCGTGTGGTCCATCCATCAAATCCTTGTCTGTTCAATTTAGAGACAAGGATAGCATGGGGGACAGCGTCAAATGCTTTGCACAAGTCCAGGCAGATGATGTCAGTTGCTCTTCCCCTATCCACCAATGCTATCGTAGAAGGCCACCTGATTTGTCAGGTATGATCTGCCCTTAGTGAAGCCATGTTATCTGTCATCAGTCACCTCCTTATTTTCCAGAGGCAGGAAACTGCCTTATCAGAGTTTCCACAAGGATCAGGTGAGACTGACAGGCCTGTAGTTCCCCAGGGCTTCTTTTTAAAAATGGGGGTTATGTTTCCCTTCTTCCAGTCTATGGGAACTTCACTGGACTGCCACAACTTCTCAGATATAACGGATGGTGATCATGCCACTTTGGGCATGACTTGACCTTTGGAGACTGTGAGCTGCAGCCCACAGCAGCTCCTCTCCCTTTCCCAGATCAGAAAGTAGGTCACTGAGTAAGAGCATGAGAGATCAACAGGTTTTCTTTCATGTTGGTGGTTGTGCACACAGCCACAGGAAGGAAATCAAGTGTTCTGTTTCTCATCCAGGACAGATGAAATGTAGCAGGAAAAATACAGCAGGCCAATTATTTGCTCGTATTCAAATGCTTCCTGGTCACCGTGATCTTCACAGTTTAGACAGTCTCCTGGTGGGATGCAGCTTAATGCTGGCAAAGGGAAAAGATGAAAGAAGCAGGCACTGAATGAAGGGTGATGGGCACAGACTTTGTTCTGGGGGTTGGGCAGGGCTGGCGGGCAGGCCGTCATATCCAGCACACAGCCCCTTGCACCTTGTGTGCCAGGTCTGGATAAAGGGTCAAGGCTGAGGAGCGCACACCTGCATCTGGTTCAGGAAAAATATCAGGGGAAGACAGTGACCCCGACTTCACTGTGAAGGAGGGAAACCACTGGGAGTGGGCACAGGTGTTAGATACATTGGGCCAGTAATGATTTCTACTTTATTTTGGTTTTCTTTGCAGAAGCACAGGTGGGGGACATGTGAGAATCACCTTTCTGGGGGACACTTGGAAGTGCTGAAGGTAATGGACAAGTCTGTGCGTGGTCAGGGGCTGCACTACAATGTAACCACTTACTATAGAATCATGGATGGTTTGGGTTGGAATGGACTTGAACTATCCCTTGGGTTGAGAGATGAACTAACCCCATGATAGATGTAATGTTGGGCCATGCTCATCAATCCCAAATGAAGCCCCAGACTGCAATTTAAACCTACATTTTTACTCCCACTTTTCCCTGCTAGCCATACTGAATGGGATTTCCTTCACTAGAGTGGTAGGGATAGGTTGCTACATTTACAGTCAAACCCTGCGATCTGCTAATGGACTTAGGGCTGTAGACGAATAGGTCACTCGCTCACCAGTCCATTGACAGATGGCAGAAATCACTGGCAAATGTGGTGTGAGAAGCTGGTGACTGTTTTCAGTTAGGTGTCCTGGTTTCAGGTAGGATAGAGTTAATTTTCCTCCTAGTAGCTGGTAGGCTGATGTGTTTTGGATTTAGGGTGGGAATAATGTTGATACCACCCTGATGTTTTAGTTGTTGCAGAGCAGTGCTTACACCAAGCCAAGGACTTTCCAGCTTCTCGCTCTGTCTTGCCAGCAGCAGGCTGGAGGTGCAGCAGGAGCTGGGAGGGGACAGACCCAGGACAGCTGACCTGAACTGGCCAAAGGGGTATTCCATACCATAGGACATCATGCTGAACAATTAATATGGGGTGGCTGGCTGGGGTGGGGGGACCAGCTACTTGGGGATAGGCTGGGCATCAGTCAGCAGGTGGTGAGCAATTGCATTGTGTATCACTTATTTTGTACACATTAGTAGCAGTACTAATATCATTATTTTTATTATTTCCCTTCTCTCCTGTCCTAGTAAACTGTCTTTATCTCAACACACAAGTTTTCACTTTTTTTCTGATTCTATCCTCCATCCCACTGGGGGTGAGGGTGAGTGAACAGCTGTGTGGTGCTTAGCTGCCAGATGGGTTAAAATACAGCACTGTTTCAAGACAGCACTCTCAGGAATGGCTGATTTCACAGATGGTCAAAAGGCAACAGGCTCCAGGGCAGGCATGTTCTGCAGAGGAGGGGGGGGGATCATAGCATGCAGGGGGTTTCCTGCACTGAGGCTCCTTGAAGCAGTTGAGGGAGCCGCCAAGGGTGGCTGAGGAGGCTGGGGCCCACATTCACAATATTATGAGGAGGCTACCAAGTCTAGTGGGTCCCAAAAACGACCACCCCTCCCTACTTTTTCACATAGGATAAAACGACCCTGCAACAAGGAGACTCTGAAATATCAAAAAGGGATTTTATGTCCCTTGGAAAGGTGTTGAAGGGATCAGGAGCACAAGTAGTGTTCTCCTCTGTCCTCTCAGTTGGTGACTGGAACCCAAGCAGAAGGGGATGAATGGAGCAAGTGAATGACTGGCTGCGCAGCTGGTGCATGCACAAGGTTTTGGGTTCTACAAACTTGGACACACTTTGGAGAAACCGGGCATGCTGACACCAGATGGGGCACAGCTGACCAGCTGGGGCAAGAGTGTTCTGGGCAGCAAGATGGTTGGGCTTATCAGGAGGGCTTTAAACTACATGCAGTGGGGGAAGGGGTGCACCTCTGAGTGAAGGAAGCAACCTGAGAACATTGTCACTCTAAGAAACAATAGGGAAATACTTGTGAACTGTCCCAAAACAATCAGGAAGGGTTCTTCTGGAAAAGTGATGCAACTGGTAGCCTAGCTGAAGGGCTTCTATAGGTACGTTGCTCAGAAAAGAAAGGCCAGGGAGAATGTACCCCCTCTGATGGTGGACTGGTAAAAACAGACATGGAGGAGGCTGAGGTACTCAACAACTTCCTTGCCACAGCCTTCACTGCCAGTCCAGTTTCCCACATCTCTTGTTTCCCTGAATCTGTAGATGAGGGCTGGGTGAGCAAAGTTCCTCCCACTGTTATCGAAGAGCAGGTTCTAGACCACCTGATGAAGCTG
Organism: Stictonetta naevosa; assembly: GCA_011074415.1. Lineage (NCBI taxonomy): Eukaryota > Metazoa > Chordata > Aves > Anseriformes > Anatidae > Stictonetta > Stictonetta naevosa. The sequence goes on from JAACYO010024957.1 coordinate 7,523, forward strand.
AAGAAGTCCAGGTCTACAGGCATGATGACATGCATCACAGGGTGCTAAAGGAACTGGCTGATGGAGTTCAAAAGATTCTCTCCATCCTGTCTGAATAGTCCTGATAGTCAGCTGAAGTCCCCACAGTCCATTGTGCTGGCACTGGGCACCACTGAAGAGAGCCTGGCTCTGTGTCCTCTGCAGCCTCCCTGCAGGTGCTTACAGACATTGACGGCTTCTTCTTGAGCCTCCTCTCCTCAAGGCTGAGCAGTCACAGTTCTCTCAGCCTCTCCTCACAAGGGGCTCCCCAGTCCGAGACAGACCTGGGCACACTGGAGTGAGTCCGGTGGAAGGCCACCAAGATGCGGGAGGGACTGGAGCAGCTCTGCTGCAAGGAGAGGCTGAGGGAGCTGGAGAAGAGGAGGCTCAGGAGGAGGCCGTCAGTGTCTGTAACCACCTGCAGGGAGGCTGCAAGAGGGGACAGAACCAGGCTCTCTTCAGTGGTGCCCAGTGCCAGCACAAGAAGCAGCGGGTACCAGCAGGAACACATGAGGTTCCCTCTGAACACCAGGAAGCACTGCTGTGCTGCATGGGTGTCGGAGCCCTACACAGCTTGATCCCTCCTGAGAGATCTTCAAAAGCTGCCTGGACGTGCCCCCCCTGATCTGGATGGCCCTGCTGGAACAGGCTATTTGGACAAGATGTTCTCCAGGGACTGCCAAGCAGTTTAAACCCTGTGCCAGTGGCCATGCTGGGGCTGGTCCATGCTGAAGGGACACACTTAGGTGGTGGGAGCTCCCAACTGACCTTCCAGCAGCCCTGGTGGCTCCTGCACCTCCTTGGTGGTGCAAACAATTATGGTGATCTTGGGGAAGACGAAGTTATGCTGGGGTTAATCACTAAATTAAAGCAATATATGGAAAATAGAAAATGTATGGAAAATCTAGAGGGGCCATGGCCATTGCCATGCACATCCTGGGAGAGGATTGACAGCATCAACATCTGTGTTAGCCTTGCCCCTCTGCATATCTCCACCTCTCTTCTAAACCCACATCCCCACATTTTTTTCCACAGAACACAACCACCCCCCGCCTTTCCTCCCTGAGGCCTGTGCGCAGCCCCGAAGCCTAACATGGCTGCCACATGAGGGGGCCGCTCAGGCCGAGACCACCCCTTGGTGCCAACTCTGGTGCGTGCAGCCAGTTTCATGGGGAACAGCCCCCGGCCTGGTGTCACATCTGGGGGTGGGAGGTGGTTAGGATACGGCCACTGCTGTGGTGCAGTCATCAGCAGCCTCGGGGAAGGGGAGGAGGAGCTTGTTTTCCTGTAAGGTTTGTGGGTTGTTTTTTTTTACTCTTTTTTTTTTTTTTTTTGGTTTAGTTTGGAGGTTTGAATGTGTAGCTGTGAGGTTTTAGGAGGTTTTAGGGGAATGTGAGTCAGTGGGCATGAAAGTTGTGTCATTTCATGGGACTTTTGTGGCAACACAAACACCTGGCCCTGCTGTGGAAGATCCTTGCTCCAGGGCAGCAGTGGGGTTTCAGGTGCAGCAAATAAGAAAGTCATGGCATGCTGGGACATGGCAGAGGCCTGCTCCTGTTCTGCCATTTACATCACCATATCAAGCCTCCATTTCCCGCTCAGTAACTCCCCATAACACTAGAATTTCCCCACAGCTCTCACAAATGGGGCAATAAGGGCACATTCCACCAGCCTTGAGTAACTGGTGTCCAAAGGAGTTGAGGCCTGACGCTCCCCATGACAGGACGGGTGTTCCCTGCTCGTGCAACGTGACCCCTGGTAGGTGACATTGGCACAGTGTCCACATTCAGCTGGAAACCTCTCTTGCTTCCCACTTGGGTGGGTGCTTCCCCAGCAGTTTCTCCTGGCTGCGTGATGGGGACAAGAGAACCCCATGCTGGGGGTAAAGCCCTCCTGGAGCTGCAGTCCTTGGCAAGGCGAGTCAGCACTCATGGGTGCCCGTTCCCACTCAAGTGTCACTAGCAGGAGGTTTTTGTTTTGGGATAGACTTGGTGATACTCTTAAAAGAGAAATCTCACCCACTCAAATCATGGAGGTGTTTCTCAGGAGGCTTCTGCCACAGTGTGGTGCTTTGAGTTTGGCTCTTGGGATATGAGGTTAACCACCCCTGGGTTGCCTGGGATGTAAGAACTGGGTGCCACACACAGGGTTCATTTCAGTCACATCCCAAGGCCACGAGCTTCCCTTTGCTGATAGGACTGGGCACCACTGCTGGGGCCAGGCTGCTATGTCCTGGCTGCAGCTGCTGGGTGCTGTGGTCCCATTCTGACTGGAACCACTGCAAAGCACCATCCTGCCCTCCAAAAAATGAGAAGCTGGCAGGATGAATGGTGCTGGTCTGGAGATCAGAGAGCTTCAGAGAATGGGTGGGAGTTTGCAAGGAACAGGGCTCCTTGTCCTGGCTGAGTCCCAGCCCAGACAGTGGTGCTGGCACAGTGGAGCTGGGGCCTGTCCATGTTGGGGGACATCAGGGACGAGGATGAAAAGGCAATTCAGCCAGAGCCAGGTGTGTGACTTAATCCAGTGCCGTGCTTGCTTCACCCAGACTATTCACTGTGACAGATTTGCCTCAGGGACAGGTGAAGAGATGGGCGATAAATCACTGGCACAAATCCAGCCAGGGCTGGGCGCAGCGGGGAATGCGTCAGCTGAGAGCTCGGTGGTGCCACCGACCTGGCACAGCCCCCACAGTCCCTGCAGGAGGTTCTGCTGTATGGGGCAGCCAGGGGGCAGTCAGAGGAACTGCTCTGGGCTGCTCTCTCCCCATAACCAGCTTGTGGCAGGGCAGGCCTAGTCCTGTCCCCATCTGGGCAGGGAGTGCAGCATCCTCTGCCTCCCCAGGGCACATTCTTTTGCCCTGGAGAAGGCTTTGCCATCTCAAGAGATTTTTTTACAGAGACACCCTGTCCCCAGCCATGGTGAAGGCTATGCCATCTCAAGCCATCTGTGGATGTGCCCATTGCTTTCCTCTGTCCATGGAGAGCCTGGGATGGCTGACATAGACTCAGGCTTTCATTTCAAGCATGCTGAGGTTGCCTACACAGGTTTTCTCGTCCTGTGACACTGGGGACACCATGAGCTGCCCCGTTGGAGTCAGCTGTGTCCCAAGAGAGCTAGGACCTGCCAGCCTCACAGCCAGTGCCTCTGTCACACCTGGCAGCAAGAGGACAGTTCTTGGTCCCTCTTCCTGCTACAATGGAGACCATTCTAGTTTTTCTTTTTCCTGGGTACAATGAGGTGGCTGCAATGGGGCAGCAGCTTTGCTTCGTCCTGCTGTCTGTCCTCCCTTGCTGGGAGAGCCAAATACATCCAGCATGGATGGGTGCTGGGCCTGGCAGCAGGCATGTCTGGGGGTGCCCCACGGTTACAGAAGAGCTGCTGCTAGGGTGGTGGGAAGGAGCCAGGGCTGCATCCAGCACACAATGGCCCCTTCTGTGGCCAGTGGTGGGGTGATGTGGGAAGGAAACGGCGCTCATCGGCTTCCTCGCGGCTCTGCTGCTGCTGCCGTGGAACAAAGGAGCCATGGGGCGTGCAGTCCCACGGGTGCTGGTGGCAAAGCAAAGCTGGTTCCCACCAAACAAAACCCTCGCGTCCCAGTGAGTGAGATAGACCCCGGTTCCCCTTGGGGTCCCTGGGGTGCCCTCCTGGTGCCCACCCCAGCACCCACCTCCTCTTTCTCATGGGTGAGCAGCAGCGGTGATGTGTCAGAGGTTGGGGAGCACAGGCACTGCTGTCGTACGGCCATAAAAGCTATCAAGATACGCCAGGCAGCCAGGGGAAGGGGAGGATGGAGTGTGGGGCTCCTCATGCAGGCAGCTCCAGCAGAGAGAAAAAAAAAAAAAAAAAAAAAAAAAAAAAAAAAAAGAGAAAAAAAAATAAACAGCCTGAAGCTGCTCCCCATAGGGAAAAGCTCCCCATAGGGAAAAGCCACGAGGCAAAGGCAGGGAGGGGACATCCCTGAGAAGGCATGGCCACTGTCCTTCCTTCCTGGGGTCCATAAAACAGCAGGAGGCGCTAAGCAAGCACCACTGGCTACGTTCAACTTCCCCTCAGCGCTTCCAGGGCAAGGAGCTCCAGCTCCTCCCGGACCCCAAGCAGCCCCAGAGGCCCCCGGCCCCGCTCAGCCGGCAGCACCCACCAGCAGCCGGGGGTGCCGGGTGGCAGCGCCAGGCCGGGCCGGGGCAGAGCCGGCTCTGGCTGCAGCGAGCCGGGGCGCTGGGCCACAATGTCCCCGTTGATGGCAGTGGCGCAGATGGAGACAAACAGCCCCGTTGTTGTGCGCGCGGGGCGGCAGCAGGGTGAATGAGCCCTCTGTGCTCTGTCGGTGGGTGGAGAGACGGAGCCTTGTGGCCGCTCGGGTGGCAGCGGGAGCCCCGGCAGCGCCTCGCTCCACGCCTCGAGCCGGCAGCGCTGGGAAAGGAGATTATTCCGATTTTGCTTCGCCCTCCCCGCCAAGGCGGCTGCGCTGGGGCTGCAGTTTGGGGGATGGCTTAGGGAGGGGGAAGCGGCTGGGGGCTGCTTTGGGAGAGCCTGTTCCATGTCGGAGCAGCATCGCCCCCCACGCCCCACGCCCCAGAAAGCCGAGGAGAGGAGAGGGACAGTCCGCAGGGAGCAGCTGGAGCAAAGAAAGAGGTGATGGGGGCTGGTGGGGGCTGGGAGGGCCATGGGGGCCAGCACAAGGGGATTTCAGGATGCAAGGGGCATGTGGGCACCAGCACCCACGGGACAAGATGCCGGGGCGAGGGGGTGGGGTGAGCACTCACGGAGCAGCATGCCCACAGCACGCTTTGGCACGGGATGAAGAGAGCCTGAGCCAGAGCTGCTGGGGGCTGGAGGGGCCGGCAGTGGTGCCCTGTGTGTGGTTCCTTAAATTTGGGCTGTAAAGGGGTTGGTCCCTATAAGGGAAAACGCAGGAGAGGGCTGCCACGGGGGAGTGTTGGACCTGGGGGGATGCAGGGACGTGGTGTGAATGTGGGGATGTGGCCAGGGGCCGTGGCTGTGGCTGGGGGGATGTGGCCGGTGTGGCCGTGTCCTCATGCCGTGGCCACCGGCTCCGGCCGGGGCTTTCAAGTGGCTGGGCGAGGGCCGGCGCCAGCGGCTGCCCTGCTCCGATGGGAGCCCCAGGACAAAGCCTCCACCTTGGCATTTCTCCTGCTGAGCTATTAATAATTAAGCCACTCACTTAAGGCAAAGTCAATAAAGTAACTGGGCTGGGAACTGTTTGCAAGAAACACCCCACTGGAGCCAGCCCGGGTGGAGCTCGGCATCTCCTCGGCATCCCTGCCAGTGGGGCCAGGCACTGGCAGCCACAGAGATGCTGGGGGCAGCTCAGCCATGCTCTCGCCGTCATTTCTGCTACTCAGAAAGCCTGCAGAGCGGAGGCTGAGCTCGGCTGAGGTCGGTGAGGGCGAGCCGTGCCCAGCGTCCGGTTACACTTTCCATCCATTATTCATCGACATGGAAATCTCAGCTGCAGCGTGGCTCGCTGCCCTCCGCCGGGCCGGGGCAGGAGAGATGCAGGCAGAGGACGGAGGCCAGCGCCGCGGGAAGGCTTCGTGCACAGCAGGGCGAGACGCCGGCGGGGGCCCGGTAGCATTTCCGCATGGTTTTCCTCTGCGAAATCCCAGGGAGGTCCGTGCTACTGGCTGCACACGCCAGGCTGCAGGAGCCGCAAAAGGGCCGCGGGGTGTTCGTGCTGTGCACGTCACCGCAGGGCAGCTGAAGGGTGCGAAGGATGGCCGGCGGCCAAAAGGGTGCCAGGAGGAAGGGCAGGGCGTGCGGGCAGCTTGTCCGCTGGTCCCCGCTGGGGCACGTCCGTGTGTCCTGCCGGGAGGACAGCCCTGCTGCAATGCGGCGCCGGGGCAGCTCCCGGCTCGGCGAGCGGACGCGGTGCGCGGTGCGGCGGCGGTGCAGGTGCTGCGGGGACTCGCGGGGGTGTGTGTGTGTGCGTGTGTGTGCGTGTCCTCATCTGTGTGTCTGCGGGCATAAGCGTGCGGATGCCTGTGTCCTTGTCTGTATGAATGTGTGGATTTCTGTGTGCACGTATGGCCGTGTCCTCGTGTGTGCATGTGCGTGAGTGCGCATAGATGTTTGCCCGTGTCCTTGCGTGTGCGCATGCATGCATAATGTGCAGAGCCGTGTGCCCCCGTGTGCGTGCGCACGCATGAAATGCACAGGGGTCTGTGTCCCTGTGTGTGCATGCACGAGTGTGCATTGATGTGTGAGCCCCTATAGGTATGTGCATGTCCGTACACGTGCACAGATGTGTGCGTGCCCTTGTCTTCACGTCGGCGTGCATGGGGGGGGTGTGGCTGCCTGCGTCCTTGTGCACGAGGATGCACAGATGTGTGCACACGTATGTCTGTGCCCCGTGCATGTATGTGCACGAGCTTGTACAGCTAGATACGTGTGCGTGCATGAGCATGCCTAGATGTGTGTCTGTGTCCTTGTGTGCACGTGGGAATGCGTGAGAGCGGAGGTGTGTGTGCACGCATAAATGTGCACAGGAGTGCCTGTGTCCCTGTGCACGCGTGGGGGTGGGGGGCCTGTATTTATGTGTACACCTGTGTGTGTGTAAGCATGTGCAGGGATGGGTGTGTGCACGTGCCCTCCTTCGTGCACGTGTGTGTGTGTGCACGCCCGCGTTTGTGCACGTGTGTGTGGTCACGCAGAGCCGCCCGCTGCTGGTGGGGCTGTGCGGGGCGGGTGGCATTGCACGGATCCGCCCCCGGTGGGACCTCCGGCGGTGCCACTGCTCCTCGGTGCTGCGGTGCCCCATCGCCGGGCATCTGCTGGGTGTGGGTGGAGGAGACGCCCCTGCTGCCACCCCAGCTCTTCAAGTTTTGCTTTTTGCAAGGAAATTGCTTTCGGTTTTTGCAGCATGGGCAAGAGTAATGCAGTGTGGGCAGAGCTGCTGCACCCTGGCCATGACTCCCTCACTGCCCAGGGCATGCCTGGCACCGATTCTCCCCTCCCTTATCACCTAAAATCCCCCTGCAGTGCTCCCTGTGCCTTATTTGCTTGAAATTTGTCTCACATGGTCTTTGCTCCGCACTCTCCCTGTCCTTCACCACCCAGATTGCTGACAGCTGTCCCCTTTGCCCCTCGCAGGTGACCACGATGCTGCACCACCATGGGAGGCCCTGGAGGTCCATGTGCAAGGGACTCATCCTGGGGACCCTCCTGACCAGCTTCATGCTGCTGCTCTACTCCTACGCTGTGCCTCCGCTGCAAGTCAGCATGACAGAGTGAGTATTACAGGGATCCCTGTGTCACCTGGGGCTTTACAGGCTCTGGTGGCCTTGCTCTGAGATGTCACCGTCCTCAAGTGACACACCTGTCCCCATCCCGGTGACAGGGAAGCTGCCGGGTAGGCTGGGGATGCTCACCTTGGGGCAAGGGGAGATGGACCTGCTGCAAAACTGCAGTGGGAGCATGGCCCCGGTGACAAGGAGGGCATGGGGACCTCCTGCCCCTTCCCACCTGTGTCCTCCCCATGGGGACCTTCCCCTGGCAGCTGTGCCTGGCTGAGCTCAAGGAGCTGGCTTCTGGGGCACCCTTTATGTGGGGTTTGTCCTTCAAGAGAGAGACAAGAGCGCTGCTGTGCCCACACCGCCTCCCAGAAATCTGGGAACAGGTGGGTTCAGTGTTCCTTGGTACCTGTCCTCACCAAACCCAGCCCTGAGCTGGGCTCAACTCAACGCTGTTTTCCCGGGTGTGGGAGCGGCGCGACCATGGGGAACATTAATCTCTGCATTTATAAAATAGCTCCGCGTGCGGGTTATTTTGTAAGTTGCTTTCTGTCTCCTGTTGTTCCACATTGCCATACCGTGGCGTTAACGAGGATCAGAGCTGCATCTTCCCTGGGGTTGTCCAATGTCACTCAACACTGGAGCATCTGTTACCGGCTTCGGGCATCTCAGATAGCACAGGGATTGTTTGTTACGCTTGCCCCTCTGACAGCCCTCAGCCTGTATAGTGATACCATATGCTTCTTTCCCTCTCTGCTCACCTCACCACGGTGTCCTCTCTCTCCTCCCCACCAGGATCCCCATCCCCTACTCCTGTTCCTCCTCCCCGGCCCAAGCCAAGGGGCGGGCAATGGCCAACGGCACACGCGTCCCTTCGGGAGGAGGCTGCCGGCCCAAGCTGGACATCATGTTCATGAAGACGCACAAGACGGCCAGCAGCACCATCCTCAACATCCTCTTCCGCTTCGGAGAGAAGCACCGCCTCAAATTCGCCTTCCCCAACGGCCGCAACGACTTCTACTACCCCTCCTACTTCGAGCGGAGCCAGGTGCAGCACTACCAGCCGGGCATGTGCTTCAACATCATCTGCAACCACATGCGCTTCCACTACGAGGAGGTGCGCAAGCTCCTGCCGGCGGACACCACCTTCGTGACGGTGCTGCGGGACCCTGCCTACCTCTTCGAGTCCTCTTTCCACTACTTCGGGCGCGTCATCCCCCTCACCTGGAAGCTGCCGGGGGAGGACAAGCTGGCTGAGTTCCTGCGGGACCCCTGGCATTACTATGACCCGAATGGGTTCAACGCGCACTACCTCCAAAACCTCCTCTTCTTTGACTTGGGCTATGACAACAACATGAACGCCAACAGCCCGCTGGTGGAGCAGCACATCCAGGAGATAGATCAGCGCTTCCACCTGGTCATGCTGCTGGAGTATTTTGATGAGTCCTTGGTGCTGCTGAAGGACCTGCTGTGCTGGCAGCTGGAGGACATCCTCTACTTCAAGCTCAATGCTCGCAAGGGCTCCACCGTCTCCCGGCTGACACCTGAGCTGTACGAGAAGGCGACTTCTTGGAACCTCATCGACGCCAAACTCTACCGTTATTTTAATGCCACCTTCTGGCGGAAGGTGGAGGCTTACGGGAGGGAGCGGATGGCCAAGGATGTGGCCGAGCTGCAGCAGGAGAATGAGAAGATGAAGAGCATCTGCATCGATGGGGGGCACGCTGTGGATGCCAGCGCCATCCAGGAGTCCTCCATGCAGCCGTGGCAGCCGCTCGGGGAGAAGTCCATCCTGGGCTACAACTTGAAGAAGAAGATCAACAAGAAGCACCAGAAGCTGTGCCGCAAGATGCTGACGCCCGAGATCCAGTACCTGACGGACCTCGGGGTCAACCTGTGGATCACCAAGCTGTGGAGCTGGGTGCGGGACTTCCTCAAGTGGTAGGAGAAGGTGGGCGCCCTGTGGGAGAGCCAGGTGCTCGCGTTTTCCTTCTGTCACCTGTCTTTGGGTTGGGCATGAGCAGAACCAAATGGTGGCTCCCATAGGTGCTCCCAACCCTGGGCACCCAAGAGTGACGGAGGGGACGTGGGGACCCAGCTCAGAGGCCACTGCTGCCAGCAGCAAGGGCTTCAAGGACTGGGGGCTTGGGGTCTTTCCCAATGGGATCCACTTCTTCCTTCCACGTGGAAATGCTGGAGGCAGTATGGGAAGGACAGGTCCCCGTCGTGCCCTTGTCACAGCAATAGACATCCACCACTGCGTCACCAGAGGTGCACTGTGGGTCGGGCAGTGGTGGGACCCGTGGGGCCAGGTGTGCGAAGGTGTTCTGGAGCTCGCACTGCATCACCCCCAGCGGGGGCTGCTTTCACCATCCCCTTTCCCTCCAGCCCAGTTTCTGGGGCTCCCTGTCCAAGCCCACCACGCTGCTGGGGCTCCCCCAGCCCATGGGTGCATTGAGTGCCACACGTCCTCAGCGCACCCGTGGCTATTGGTGCCTGTCACACCATCAGCCCAGACCCAGAAAGCCCCAGCAGGTTTCTAAGCACCATCCACACGTGAATTTGCAGAGCAAAAAAAGCACCCCAAAGCCCCAGCCTGTGCCAGCGGTGGTCCCCAGCATGTCCATGCAGCACCCCGTGGCAGCAGGTTCCCCCAGCCCCCTGTTGTCCCAGTTAGAGGGCCCTGTGGTGCCAGTCCCCACCGGGGACATCCCGGGAGGACCACGGGGTCTGGTGAGAACTGGTGTGGGGAGCAGGTGTGGAGCAGGGTCCCAGCGGTGCCAGCCCTGGCTGCAAGTGGGACATGGGGACAATGCAACAGGAGATGGGGCTTGGTGTTGGGATGGGCTGGGGCAGAGCTGGTGGCACCCGGGTGGCAGGGACACCTCCCTGATGGGGGCAGCCACATCATGGGGAGCCCTCAGGTGTCCTGGCCGGGCTGGATGACGATGGCACGGGTAAAGCTGAGAGTGGCCCAGGCCGGGCACCGAGGTGGCACCCTGCGGCTGCAGGGGTGACAGGAGGTTGTCACCTGCCCGGGGCAGCAGCAGGGAGCCCAGCCCTGCCACTCCCCCGTGTGGTTCATGTTCTGCTCTGTTTGTAAATGCAAGCAATAAAAAGAAAAAAAAAATGAAAAAAAAAAAAAGCAATTCTACTTTTGTAAGATAATCGTATTGTATATTTGGCAGTTTTTAATACACCAATGGTCCAGCTGGTCTCCATCGGTCTCGTTCTTTTCTGTGGGAAGGGGATGGGGACAAGGGGACAGGAGCTCCCCCGGGCTGACCCCGCTCTGTGCGTGCAGCGGGATGCTCTGCCGGTCCCTGCTCCCCTGGGGACAGATCCTGCCCCGCGGCGGTGCCCCAGCTCTGCCCCCGCCACCAGTGCCATCAGTTAAAGCTCCGCGGGCCCAGTGCTCGGAGGCACTGGGTGCGTGCGTGGGGCGATGGCAGGTCCTGAGCGGGCCGTTCGCTGGGGATGGTGGCACCAGGATGTCACTGAAGGTGGAAGTCCCAAAGATGTCCTTCGGGGCGGGCATTTAGAGGCTGTAAGGAGGCTCCCTGTGGACCTCTGTGGCCTCCTCCAGGTGCCCGGGCTTGCAGACTCTGAGGTGGCTGGCAGGGCTGGAACCTCCTTGCCCGTAGGTCAGGGGTGGTCAGCAAGAGACACGGGGACAGGGACGATGGCCATCAGCCTGCTCAGCACTGTGGGTCACCAAAGCCCGGCATCAGCTGTGCTCATCCCAGCCACTGGTGCCCTCCAGTGATGAAGGGCTGGAGCAAATGTCTGGAGAAGCAGGGAGGAGTTCCTGCTCTTTCAGGCGGCCGAGACGCCGTATGTTTTCTGCCAAGACCTGCGCTGCTGGAGTGCAAGAGCACCAACAGACAGGGGGACAGGGATGGTGCACTGGGGACCAGGGCTTGTGGGGTGGGACTGGGATCATGCATGGGACCAGGGCTGTGTGGTGGGACCAGGACCATTTATGGGACCATGAGTGAGTGGTGGGATTGGAACTGTGTGGTGGAACGAGGATCATGTGTGGGATCGAAACAGGGGCTATGATGGGATGGTAGGACCTTCATTGCCCAGTGGGACCACGAGCATCCACAGGACTAAGTCGGAGTGTGGGACCAGACCGTGCGGTGCCGCTAGGACCAGGACAAAGTGCCGGCACCAAGCCATGTGCAGGACCACAAGTACATGGTGGGATAAGGAGCGTGGTGGGACTGTGCAATGGGACCAGGACTGAGTGATGGGACCAGGACCGTGTGTGGGCGCAGGACCTTGCGATGGGCCCAGGACAGTGTACAGGAACAGGCCTACATGTGGGAATGCTGGCTGCTCCTGGGACATTCCTGGGTCAGGACAACTGCAGGGAAAAGCCACCACGGTTCCCTGTGACAACAAAAGTTTGTTGTTTGTGGAGAAACTTCCCTTCCCAGGGCCCAAAATCCCTTCCGAAGCCCCAGCAGATGTACATCCAACAGCAGAGGCTTGTTCTCCTGTGGCTTACAGCAAGGTTTTGCTGCAGAGGTCATAAAAACAGAGAACCAAAAAAAGAAAAAAAAAGAAAAAAAAAATCAGCACCAGGTGGGGCCCATTTGCACTCACCGTGCTATTAAATGGCCCCCTGGGGCCGGGGCTGAATTGTTGCTCTCTGAGGATGGGGCTGTGCTGGTGGGTGCTGGTGTGCGGGGCTGTGCTGGGGGTGGCAGGTGAGTGGGGCTGGGGCCCCCCCGGCTGCTCGTGCTGGGGGAGGTGGGTGGTGGCACCCATGCTGTGGGGGTGGGTGCCCCGTGGTACTGCCGGGTGCTGGTTCCTGATGCCCTCATGGACCTGCTGGTGCTGGTCCTGCTGGTGGAGGTGGCCCTGTGGTCTGGGAGCGTCCTCACGTAGGTACTGGGGGGGACACCAGGCCCGAAGTCCACCCTGGTCTCCAGGTGGGACAACAGCCATCCTCAATGGACCCTGCAGGTCCATTAGGGTCCGTTCCCATGCTGGGGCAGCTCCCCAATGTGTGCAAACATGCTCCTGGGTGTTCTTCGCTTTGTGCTGTGGCTACCTCCTCTCCATGAGCTCTGGAGACATCTGAGGAGCTGGGTGTCCTTGCTGTGCCTCAGGCATGCTGCTCCCGTTGCTCTGTGCCCCCCAGCTAACCCCTTTCCTTCCTGCAGGGACCCCCCCGGCCCCGGCTGCTCCAGCATTTTCTGGCCATGTGGCAGTGGCCCCAGCGGTGTCCTCGGGTGTGGGGACACAGGCTGCGGACCCAGCACCTGCTGCTGCCACCGTGCCTGGTGGGACTCATGCTCACCCCCGCTCAGAGGAGCCCAGCATGAACTTCACCTTGAGGCTCCTGCATGGTGAGTACTCTGGGTCTTGTGTTAGGCCCCGGGTTGGAGTGGCAAGACCTCAGGATGGACCTCATCACTAAGGCCCACCAGGAGAGGGTGGCTGACCCTCAGGACCACTGCTTGCGGGCTTGCAGAGGGTTATAGGGCTTTGAATGGTGGCGCTTTGAGATGTTCCCCAGCCCACGCCTGGCTCTGTGGTCAGGCTTTGGGGTTCTTATCAGTCCGATGGGTGAAGTGGTCCTTTTCTGCTCCTGGGGGGGGGGAACCAGGAAGGTGCTGCAGGTCTGGAGAGCAGCAGAGGAGCCAGGCCAGGGTGACAGCCAGCAGCAGGGGCTGGGCTCTCCCATGTCATGGGCTCCAAAATCAGGGGGCTGCAGGCAGGTTCCTGCCTCGCAGCAGTGGGCCTGGGATGTGTCCTGTCTCCATTTGTGGTGGGACAGGCTCGGATGTTGCACTGAGCCCACCCTCCCTTCTCCTTCAGGGGACCCTGGTGCCACGAAGAAGCCGCTGGTGCTCAGCTCTGGTTCTGTCATCCACCTGGAGGCCAGGGTGGACTTCGGGCCTGGTGTCTCCCCCAGGATCTACGTGGACCAGTGCTATGGGACAGGCTCTGGGTGGCCGGGCCACTCCAGGAGGGCCTACGTGGTGGTGAACAGCCAGGGGTCGGTGCTGTGGTCAGCCTGGTCCTGCCAGACCTCCTGGTGGGGTGGGAGGTCCTGGGGTCAGCCTGGAAATGTCCCTGACTTGTTCCTGGGTCTCCCCAGGTGTCTGCACGGCCCAAGTCTGGGGAGTGTGTCTGTCCAGCACCAGAGAGGGGCATCTGTCCTCCAGCTCTCCGTCCTGCCCCCTGTGCTGGAGGTTGAGCCTGAGGAGGAGGTGAGGTTGGGGTGGAGCAGGCTTCCTGGTGGTGGGCCACCTCCTTGGGGTGTGACCTGGGTTTCCCCAAGGCATTGTCCCTCTGTGGGCATTCCTGCTGCCCTCCCCTGCTCCCAGATAGGGAGCCCTGAAGCCGTGGGGAGGACGCGGAGGTGGGAGGGAGGGGAAGGCCCCCAGGAAGGGTGGGCTGCCCGGAGGTGGCAGTGAGGATGGCCGTTGTCCCAGCAGGTCTATGTGCACTGCCTGCTGACGGCGTGGGGTGCCCAGAGGCACAGCCTGAGGTCCTGCTTCTACAGTGAAGCCGCAGCCAGGTGAGCTCTGCCTCGGTGTGGGTTCCCTGCTGGCACCCAGGAGCTGGGCAGGGACCAGAGCACCCATGGGTGCTTGGGGAACAGAAGCCACTGGTGCCCTTCTGGGGCTTGGGGACACATTTATTGCACCAAGCCACCCCATTGTGGTCTGGATGCCACCCCCTCCACCCCTTGGGTCCCTCAGGATGTGCATGAGCAGGGAAAGACCCCTCTGGGGTGGCCAAGACCCAAAGGGACAGAGGACATGACACCACATGGGTCTTGGGTGGGTGCTGGGGACCCAAGGACCCCCAGCTCTGTCCTTCCCTCCCAGGTGGCACAATGCAGAGGACCCTTCCCAGAGTGCTGTGTGTGACTGCTGTGACACCGGGTGTCCCCCTGGTGACACCCCACCTGGACAGCAGCCAGGTAGGCACCTGCCCTGGGGGCCCGTGGCTGCTCGGTGGCTTTGGGTGTCCTGGGACCAGAGGGGAGCTGCATGGGCTGTGTCCATCTGCAGAGTTCCCAGGAGAGGGGATGCTCCACCAGGAGACAGTTGGCCCGCTGCTGGTGCAGGACCTGGTGCCGTGGTATGAAGGTGAGCAGCCAACCCCCAAACTTCTCCCCGTGGCCCCAAACCAACCCAACCCCACCTGGTGCCCGATGTTCCCCACCTGGGAGGAGCAGGGATACCCAGGACCAGGAAGCCCTGGAGGCTCATCTCTGTCCTCGGTGCCCAAGCCACCCCTGACCCTGTTGTCCCCCCAGCGCCGTGCCGCACGGTGAAGAAGCTGCTGCTGGCGGGGCTGGCCCTGCTGGGCAGTGCTGTCGTGGCGGCTGCCCTCGTGGGGAGCGTGCTGGCCCTGGGCTTGGCCGTGTGGCGCCTGCGCAGGGGACAGAGGAGACGCCGGCGGCCGAGGCGGCAGTGTCCCTTCCAGGCTGAGCTGCAGGCCGTCGTGGGAGCCCTCGTCCCCAGGGAGCTGGAGAAACAGGGGGAGCCCGGTTCGGAGTACCGCAGCCTGGAGCACAGCTTGGTGTGAGTTGGTTCCTCGGCAATAAAAGTCACTTCTCTAAAGCTGCTCCTCCTGGTGGTGCTGCAGGGGGAGGTGGCCTCCAGGCAGGACAGCACGGTGGCGTGTCCCCTGGTCTGTGCTGCCTGCTCCCTGGGCAGGTTGATTCCAGCACCAGGGAACTTGGGTCCTGGGAGGCAGCACCGGAGGTACTGGCCATGGTGGCAGCTGCTGCTGGCAGTGCCCAGGTGCTCCTAAAGGGCTGGGGACAAGGGAGGGCTGGGTCTTAAGGGGCTTGGGGCTGTCTTTGGGGTGGAATTACATCATCTGGGAGTGAGCCCTGACCATGGCTCCCCCATGCTGTGGGGCCACTCTGCCCCTTGTCTGTGCCCAGTGCCAGGAGCCTCCTGTCCCCCTGAGGTGGGACCTGAGAGTTCTGCAAGGGACCACATCCTGTGTGGGGACCACTACCCCCAGGAGGGGGCTTCTCAGAGGGTGCTGAGCAATGGGGCAGATCCCAGGTGCCTAACCTGACGTCCCCAGCGTAAACCCACTGTGTGTCCCTTGCCAGCACCCACACACCACTTGCAGCAGGTGACATGTGAAATGATTTATTAGGACCAGGCACAGGGTGGATGCTTCCACCCCATGGCCACAACCTGAGTGTAGGTTCACAGTGAAGGAGGTGCAGCACCCCAGAACCAGCACCGTGCCTCAGTTTCCCTGCCTGGCTCCGCTGGCTGAGTCCCCCTGTGGGGATGGGGCTCAGGGTGAGGATGGTGGCTCTCCCTCGGTGCTGTAGAGCTTGCGGAGGCTGGAGTCCATCAGGAAATCCACAGTCCTGCGGTGGGATAGCAGGGTCCCCCAGTGTCACCACAAGGCCCCCTGTGGCATCGCTAATGTGGTTGCATGGGAGGTTCAGCTGTCCCTGGTGCCAGCAGGGTGCTGGCCCTGCCACCAGAGGGGCCTCACCCCACTAATCCCCAGCAGGCCCCCGATCCCCACCAGCCCCCAGCGAGCTCAGGGGACTGGTGCTGAGCCCCCCTGTGCCACCCCCCCCCAGGGACTTGGGGACTGTCCCAGTTCGTCCCCAAGGCACGCCGTCCCCATGCCTCACCTGTCGATGGGCGTGATGATGACGGGGATGGCGGCCAGCCCCAGGGCGGTGGTGGCCCACTTTCGGACCGGCAGAGGCCAGCGGGTGAGGGAGCCCAGCAGGGCCAGGGAGGCGGCGCACAGGCGGTTGATGGTGAAGCCGGGGATGGCCACGGAGGCCAGGCTCTGCCACACGAAGGTGTCCGCCACCGCCACCCCCACCCGTGTCGACTTGCCGGGGTCGTGCGCGTGGGCCTGGGGGGGGGGGAGGAGAGGGATGTCGGACGCGGGGGGCACAAGGGGACGAGGTGGGGACAGCCTGGGGGGCACTCACCGCCGCCGCTTTCCTGCCCTTGTCGATGGCATCGGCGGTCACGTAGGCTGTGGCCACCCCGTAGCTGGCCCACACGGCCGCCACCGGGACGAGGGGGCGGAAGGACTCGCCCACCTCGTTGGCGTAACCTGGGGGGGACACCGGAGGGGGTGAGGGGGGCAGCGGCTCTGGTGTGCCCCGCTTCCCCACAGGGACCGGACCCTGCCCGGGTCACCTTGCTCCCACCGCCGGCAGAGCCAGCGCGGGGACACCTAGGGACGAGGGGGGGCAGCGGGCACGATCCGGCCCCGCCGCTGCCGCCGGGGGGGAGCCCGTGCGCTGCGGCACGGAGCGGGTGCGGGCGGACAGGGGGGGGGCCGGAGCCGCAGAGCCCGGAAGGGCGGCGGGAGCCGGTGCCCGGTACCGGGTGTCTGTGCCGGTGTCGGTGCCCGGTATCGGTGCCCAGTGCCGGTGTCCGGTACCGGGACCCGCTGTCAGTGCCGGTACCGAGCGCCCGTGCCCGGTGCTCACCCAGGTAGCGGACCCACGTGTCCCGGTAGAGGTCGGGCTCCGCCGCCCCCATGGCGCGCTCCCGCCGCCGCACGCTCCAGGCCCCGCCCCCCAGCCCCGCCCTCTCCAGGCGCGTCACCGAGCTCCGCCCCCCCGTCCTCAGGCCCCGCCCACGCCGCCCGGCTGCAAGATGGCGGCGGGGGAGACAGGGCCGGGCAACACGTGACCATCGGCAGTCACGTGGGGATGCGGGGCGGAGCAGGAGGGGCAACAGGGGATGGGGGCAACAGGGGATGGGGGCAACAGGGGATGGGGGCAACAGGGGCTGAGAAGGGGAAACGGGGTCCGGGGACACGGCCCCGGACTGGTGATGGAGCTGAGGAGGGGAACAGGGGCTGGTGAGAGGGCAGGGGACAGTGCCAGGAGCAGTCAGGGGGCTGAGCAGGGCTTCCCCCTCTGGCCATCAGGGCCTGGTCATGGGGGCGAGGGACAAAAACGAGCCGAGACCCCGCTGTGTCCATCCCTTTACTGCCCCCACCCCACCAGCCCCCGCTACCCCGGGGGCCACGTAAGGCACAGAGGGGCCGGTGGCCCCGCGCGCAGCCCCCGCATCCCTGAGCCGCGGGGCCCCGGCCCCCTTCCTCCATCCTCCCCGGGGCGGGGGCCGCGCCGCTGGCGTCAAGGGCTGTGGTTGAGGGTCCCCTCGCCCGGCTTGTCGCCGCCGAGCTGCTGGATCTGCTGGGCCGAGGCGGCGTCGGGCAGCAGCACCTCCACGCTGTAGCTCACCTTCTTGGCGTGGATGTAGCTGTAGGTGTTGTCGAAGCGCAGGACGTCTGCGGGACGGGGCGAGGAGGGGGAGGTCAGGGCGCTGGGGACGGGGTCCCCAGGTAGGGGACGGGGGGGACACTCACAGATGCCGGGCGTGGAGCAGGTGAGGGAGCCGTCCTCGGGCACCATGTGCGCGTTGTAGCGCTGGGTGGGGAACACCTCGGTCATGTCGCCCGCCCGCTGCCGCTCCCCGACCTTCGTCTTCAGGTACACCCCGAAGCCCACGTCAGCCCCCTCCGACTTGAACTGCCACCTGCCGGAGAGACGCCATGGGGGGGGTCACCACCACCCGCCTCGGCTCCATCCGTCCTCGTCCCCACTGCGGCGGGGACCTCCCTCACCTGAGGACACAGCCGGGGACGAGGATCTCGTACTCGACCTGGTGGGACGAGCCCCGGTTGACCACCACCGTGTGCTCGTAGGGCTGCGTCAGCTGGTCCCGCACGTAGTACTGCGGGGGCACGTCCCCCCCGTAGTTGATCTGGAAGGGGACGGTTATGGGCACGGGATGCCACCATCCTGAGTCCTCACGGTGCGGGGAGCTCCTCCTACCTTGCTGGGGCACTTGGGGTCCCCATCGGGGTCTGTCAGCGTGCCCCCGTACTCCACCGGGATCTGTGCGGGGTCGATGTACTTCTGCAGGACCTCCTTCCAGTCGGCTGGGGGACAGCGGGGCGCTCAGGGGGGGGCTCAGACCCGCACGGGGACCCCCAGCCCGGCCAAGGCGCCTCTGCCTGAGCCGGGGACCCCCTGAGGCTGCAGGGACAGGGTGAGGGCTACCCCAGCCCCACTCACATCCCAGCACCACGACCTTCTTGCGTGTGTCCTCGCTCAGGAAGTGCTTGACCAGGTTGTAGGCCACCGGGAAGATCTTGGGAGCTGGGGAGCGGAGCCGGGCGTCACGGCGGCCGCACGGCATCGTGCCCGGCCGCACACCCGGCGCTGGACTCACCCTTCACGATGAACAGGCGCTTCAGGGACTCGGGGTAATTCTCCTCAAACATAGACAGGAGCTGCAGGATGGGGAGAGCTGCACGCCCGCGTCCTCCTGTCCCAAACACCCCACGGGGCAGCCCCACCTGCTTGGGCTTTGCAGTGGGGGCACAGGAGAGGACCCTGTGCTCTTGCACCCACCCTCAGGACCTCAAGTCATGCCTGGCTCCTCGGACACCCCCGCAGCCCAGGGACACCAGGAACAAGGTTCTGGCCTCAGTGGCCGGCACCCCCTGCAGCCCCTGAGCCCCCCGGGGTGGGAGCAGCCCCTCACCTCGCCGTACGCCTCCACCGCCGGCTTCCAGAGGTGCTTCAAGCCCAAGCCCTCGCAGTCGTAGACCATCAGCACCATCTCGATCTTCTTGCCCAGCTGGGACGGGGGACAGAGAGGCCAGGCGGGAGGATGAGCTCAGGGACGGGGAAGCAGCAGCCACTGCCAAGTCCCTGCTCCCACCTGTCCCTCATCACTGCCACCCGCCGTCCTGGGGACAAGCTGGTGGCAGAGACAGGGCAGCCCAGAGCTGGTCCCTGCGTCCCCACCAGGCTGGCCCCGTCCATCCAGAGCCTCCTCTGAAGCATTGGTGCGGGTGCTGGGACAGGGACACAGGCTGGGGGGGGACACACGGACAGAACATGGATTTAAAGGGCTGACAGGGACACGGCTTGGTGGGGATGGACGGGACGTGGACCTACGGGGCTGGCGGGTACCTGGGCTTGTGACAGCAGAGATAGGCAAGGTGTGGTCTTGTGGGGTCGGTGAGGATGAGGATGGGGGGGACAGCGGGGATGGCGAGGACACGGGCTGGTGGGGCCAGCAGGGATGGACGGGACAGAGGCTGGTGGGGACAGGGGCACGGCCAGGCGGGCACCCACCTTCTGGCTCTGCCTCTCACACTCGTGCCGCAGCAGCTCGCAGTCACGGAACTTGTTTTTGAGCAGGTCCTGCTTGGAGGCTGAGAAGAGCAGCCCCTTGGCGTCCAGCGGCCCGATGATCTCGTACCAGATGGGGCTGCCCTCCCGGTCATAGCCGCACATGCCCCCCGACATGTACTTCCTGATCACCTGCGGGAGCACCTCACGTTGGGGACACCCCTCCCGGGCTGGGGACACCCCTCCCGGGCTGGGGACACGCACCTCGGGCGCTTCCCAAGCAACGATGTTGTCGGCATCCATGCGCTTGCGGACCTCCACGTGCTGCGAAGGTGAGGCAGGGGTGAGGGCAAGCGGGGTCCCCCCACCACCTCCATGGGGAGGCCCCAACCCCTCGGCGGGGCTCTCCCCGGCGCCAGGGCCCCCTCACCTTGCGGAGCATCGCCTCCGACTTGGGCAGGTCGAAGCAGCGTGCTGCAAGAGAGCGGAGAGGCTCAGCCCCGCCGCGGGGCGCAGCGGGGACATCCCCACCAAACCTGTTGCCCTCGCTGCTCTCTGCCCTCGTGCTGGCTTGATAAGGTCCAGGAGCAGCCTGCATGTGCTGGCATCCCCGGCTCGGTGCCACCCTGTGGGATGTCCCAGCCCCTCCGCTCCCTCCCTGGGCTTACCTCGGAGCCATTTCAGGAGGAAATAGTCGTCCTGAGAGGGCAGGGAGGGGAGCACGTCCTTGAGGTTCTCCCGAAACTGTGGGGAGAAAGAAGGGGCACAGTCAGCAGGGCTGGGGACATGGCCCTATCCCTTCCTCACCCCCCAGGTTCAAAGTTTGTCCCAAGGGCAGCTGGCAGGACCGGGCATTCTCTGCTCCTGACCCTGGCAGGGGACCGTCCCCAGGCCAGCTGCCAAGCATAGGGTGTCTCCAAACCGGTCCCATTGCGCAAGGGCACCAGCGACCTGCCCCCCACCCCCCAGCACTAAGCATCCCCCCCTCTGCCATCAGCAAAGAGATTTTGGGATGGAGCCGGACACCGGGCGCTCATCGCACACCACCGGTGACACCACCGAGGTTGGCAGGGACCTGGGGGCACCACGGTGGCCTGGGGCACACGGTGCCAGTTGCCTGGCCGGGGCACGACACAAATCCCCTGGCCTGCGCCGTACCAGCCCGTAACAAGGCTGACCGGATTATCCCCGCCTGAATTTAGGTGTAATTAAACCACGGATTAACTCCTTCACACGGAGGAAAAACAACGCGGCCGCAGGCGGGAGGGGACAGGTTTCGCAGCTCGTTGCATCAGGGCCGCGCTGCGCGGGCGTCGCGCACCCTCCCGTCCCGAAATCCCAGCCGGGCATCGACATGGCTGTACCCCAGCGGGGTCATCGCCCGCGGGCCGGGACGGAGTTCGGTTGGGTTTGACGGCACGCGATAAGATAAAGCCTCCAACGTTGCCCTCGCATCAGATCGAACCCCACAGAGGCCGATAAAGGTGGGACGAGGCAAAGCCGCTCTTGGCAGCGACCTTGCTGTCCCCGGGAGGGGGTGACGGCCACCATCTCGGCCAGCCGTCCTCCACCCGTGGCGTGGGCCCCGTGGGTGAGACGTGCTCGGGGGGGGGGACGTACCCCGCTCGGCACACCTCCCCGCTGGGACGGGGAGCGCTGGCAGGGCTCCATCCTCCGGGACGGGAGCAGGCAGCGAGCGGAGCCCCGGGGATGCTCCGTGCACCGGGAGAGGCGAGGGCCCGGCTTTGGGCCTCGCGGGGTGCCGGTGGCGATGGGTGCTGGTGGCGATGGGTGGCAGGTGCCGGTGGTGGCAGCCACCGGTGGTGGCAGCTACCGGTAGTGGCGGGTGCCCGGTGCCGGTGGATCCCGAGGCGGCCCCCGAGCGGGGCCCGGTCCCGCAGCCTCCCCCCCCCCGCCCGCCGCCCCGGGGCCGGGCTCACCTGGGCCAGCGCCTCCGCCTGCCGCGGGCTCAGGTCCCCGACGCGGCCGCTCATGGTGCTGCCGGCCCGGCGCGGCGGGGACGGCGCCGCCTTCTTAAGGGCGGCCGGCAGCGCCCGCAGGTTGCGGCGGCTCCGCCCCGCGCCGCCCCCGGCCCGGCACGGCTCGGCCCGGCCCGGCTCGGCTCGGCACGGCTCGGCTCGGCTCGGCCCCGCAGCCCTTGGACTCTGCCCGCCCCCGGTGGCCGCACGGTCAGAGCCCGGAGCGGGGACGGGGATGGGGCAGGGCGGGGAGGCGGGGACAGGGAGTGAGGGACGGGGACGGAGGGAGGATGGACCGAAGGGATTGGGGTCAGGGCACCGCGGAGAGGGGACCGGGGACAAAGATGGGGACTGGGAGAGGAGTTAGGGCAGGGGACGGAGGTGGGGACAGGGACAGCGTGGGACAAGGGGCAGATACGGGGTACAGATGGGAGACGGGGCAAGGGACGAATTGGGGACAGGGGATGGAGGTAGGGACAGAGTTAGGGGCAGGGACGGTACGGGAGATAGGACAGGGGGCAGAGATGGAGCTCAGATGGGAGATGGGGCAAGGGAAGGAAATGGGGCAGAGGCAGAACAGGGGACAGAAACGGGGCGGAGGCAGGAGCTGGGGTCAGGGCCAAGGCTCAGGCACAGGGGCAGGAGGACACAGATAAGGCATCGGGGTCAGGTCACCGGAGAGAGGGGACAGGGACGACGGACAGGGCAGAGGCACTGGGGGCACAGGGGCTGGGCAGGTGGCTGGGGGCAAGAGGGGTGCTCGTGTGTCCCACGGGGCTGCGCACCCAGGGGTGTCCCACGGAGCCACCCTTGTCCCATGGGCTCAGGGTTGCTGCGATCCCCACAGATCTGCCCCAGTCCACACCTGCCACCTCCAGCATGGCCCCGCAGACTTGCCCCAGCTTGTCCCCTGCACCAGCACCGTCCCCAGCATCAGAGCCCCACTGTGATGCAAACCCTGCTCTGATCCTTGCCGCAAATCCCCCAGGCACACGTGGCAGGCACACGTGGCCGTGGCGGGGCTGGGGACGGTGGCACCGGCAGGGCCACCCATGGGTGAGCGGGGTGCTACGCCCGTGTTGCACACGCGTGTGCCCAGATGTGTGTCCATGATGACAAAAAGGGGGGTGCATGGATAGGGGACCCCATGTGTGTGCCGGGGACACAGGCGGTGGCCCTGTGTCCCCATGAGTCCCCTTGCCTTTGTCCCTTTCCCCGTCTCCATGGCCTGGTGCTGTCCTGGTGCCAGCGATGGGGCGCTTGGTCGTGGTGCCAGGTCCTGCCTCGGTGCTGGTTACTGCGCAGGTGCCCAGACACATCCCTGTCCCGGTACCTGCCCTGCTCCCATCCCAGTCCCTGTCCCACTGCGGGTACCAGTG
>MU011995.1:0-31887 GCA_011074415.1 Stictonetta naevosa
ACAGACTCCTCCTTCTTGTGCTAGCAAATAATCTAAAGCTAAGTGATTTTGATATAAAGCAGTTCTCATCTTGGTATTTTGTTTTGCAATTAATCCGAGTGCATCTCTGGTTTTATTCACAACTATTTCTACTACAGCTTGCAACCTAATTATTCTATTAAGCATATACATTGGGGTCCTATAGCCCCAGGATCCGTACTCCAACAAGCACAACCCCAATTTGAGGGTCCACAGTAATGATAACTCCTGTCCCACGGATCATCTCTTATCCAATCAGTGTAACACATAGAAGCCACTGTTCCACCCTTTCTAGGACAAATGCACTTGGGCTGGTTACTATAATATCTCCTCCAACTCAGGCTTCCACAATCAGTACATGGGTCTTCATCTATAATATCACTGGCATCAAAGGTTATCGACACTGAGGTATTCAGGGTGGTTACAACTTCACTTGTTCCAATTAATTTGCCTACTTTCGAATCTGTCTTCATTTCTACCCAATATTGATAAGGGAGTTCTTTTGGATCATAGCATACGGTCCTGTCACCTTCTCTGCATAGAGCATACTGAGTTAGGTTAAAAATGCAGCTTCCTATTTTCTGGCCTTTACAGTCATAGACAGTATGATACACCAATGCTTGGGAGCTCAACCATCCTTTTTTAGTAGTTACTATACATCGACTGCAGTTGTTGGCCGTAGCTTGGGCCAAGAAACTCACCCCAAGTAGGACTAGAAGAGGTCCGCTAAGGGCCATAGTGATCGGCGGTCACAGACCGAAGGGGTTGCAGCCCTTGGCAGACCTTCCCAGCTGCAGCACCAGTTCCCTATCCAGTCTTGCCCTCTTCCCTAATCTTAAAGGGGTGTACACTGCAGATAGCCTACTGTTACCTTCAGGGGATAATGCTTAACTGATCCCTGTTATTGATAAATCTCTTCCCTTAATAGGTATCTATTCAAGAGTTTCTCTGTTTACTAATTTTACAGGAGTAATTACAATAAATTTGGAGTAATTGCAATAAAGGAGTAATTACAATAAAATTCCCACAGCAACTTATCTTATACTCTTTAATGAAGGCTTCCTCAAGTCCGTCTGATAGTTTAGTTTCTCCTGGTTCCGATGTTACTTTCCACTCTTCCACTGGACCTTTTACTTGCAACACATGTCCATCCTTTTTCAGCAGTTCTCACAGTTGTTTCCTTGTTAATAGATAACAGCTAATAGATAACAGTTAATAAATATCAGCTATTTTCTTGCTAATAAAACAAGAAAAGGTCCTTCCCAGAGGGGAGATAAGCTTTCTTCTTTCCATGTTTTTATTAGAACCCTATCTCCTGGTTTTAACTGGTGAATTGCAAATCCAAAAGGTGGTGTCTGAGCCATCATCCCAGTTTCTCTTAGCTCTTTTAATCTTCTACCAATGGTAATTATATATTTCTGGATACTACGATCGTCAACTACATTGTTCCCTAGGGGCATCCCTTGAGAATAAGGCATGCCATATAACATTTCATATGGTGATAATCCAGTCTCACAGTGTGGTTTAGTTCTAATGTTTAAAAGTTCCAGTGGTAAGCATTTCGTCCAGGGCATTTGTGTCTCGATCATTAACTTAGCCAATTGTTTTATTGTTTGATTCATTCTTTCTACTTCCCCCAAGCTTTGTGGGTGCCACGGAGTGTGGTATTCCCACTGAATACCTAATGATTGACATAATGATTTTATTATTTTAGAAGTAAAGTGTGTGCCCTGATCAGAATCAATGTACTGGATTATCCCCTATCTAGGTACTAAGTGTTCTAATAACATTTTTACCACCATTTCATGCCCCAATGGCCAGAGAACAAGCAACCCGAGATGGCAAGGCGTCTCCTGAATCACCCCTCTTGTTCCCTCCTCTAAACTCTTTACATTCCTGATGTTATAACTAACCATGGGGCTTGTCGACCCCCATGGCCACATTCCCACATCTCCCCCTTCTTTAAAATAAAAAAGCGCGATTAACACAAATTAAGAAAGCACCATTAACACAAACTAAAACACAGAGAAAAACTACCAGGCACACTAATTCTATCTTTAACAAACTTTGTAACCACATCCCTGGGAGAGGCAGGCACTGAGTGCTGCCCAGCTGGGGGGGGGCTCTGGCTGCCCCTCCAAATCCTGGAGTCCTCGTTGTGGGTCCTGCATAAGCCAGCGGGACCCTCCCAGATGCTGTTTTTTGTTTGAGCTGGAGTCCAAACCGCAGAGGAGGGTGCTGTGATCATGTTAAGGCAGATGATGAGATGGCCGGACGGACTCATGGTGCTGACACCCATCTAGGACCGGCTTCTGTTAAAACACAACACAACCTCGGCCCCCAAGTTATTAGAGTTAAGGGCCCTTCCCAATACTCGGTGCTGTAATTTATTTATTTATTTATTTATTTATTTTACCATGACTTATGCTCTTTCTTTAACTGAGTTTCTCCCAGATCTGTCTCCTAGATCTGTCTGTCACCTTTTCTCCTGCACGGACAGATGCAAGGACCTTCTTCTGTCCATCGATTTAAAAAATTTAAGAACATAGCATACATTATCTATCTTTTCCTAGGGGTCACACCCCTACTCCCCGTTCTTTGTTTTAGAGGCTGTCCTGGTTTTAGTTAGGATAGAGTTAATTTTCCTCCCAGTAGCTGGTAGGGTGCTATGTTTTGGATTCAGGATGAGACTAATGTTGATAACACACTGATGTTTTAATTGCTGCAGAGCAATGCTTACACTAAGCCAAGGACTTTTCAGCTCCTCGCTCTGTCATGCCAGCGGGCAGGCTAGGGGTGCAGCAGGAGCTGGGAGGGGACAGACCCAGGACAGCTGACCCAAACTGGCCAAAGGGGTATTCCATACCATCTGACGTCATGCTAAACAATGTATAGGGGTAGCTAGCCGGGGTCGGAGGGAGGCCAGCCACCTGGGGACAGGCTGGGCATCGGTCAGCAGGTAGCAAGCAACTGCACCGTTCATCACCCGCTCCATACACATCATTATTATTACTATTTTATTTTCTGTCCCAATAAACGGTCTCTATTTCAACCCACAGGCCTTAGTTTTCCTCGTTTCTCTTCCCCAACCCAGAGGGGGGGGAGGGTGAGCGAACAACTGTGTGGTGTTTAGCTGCCAGCCGGGTTAAACCACAACAGAAGCATACATTAATTGATAAAAAGGAACACTTAAATGATACAACTGGACACAAAAATATACATTTTTAGAGAAATTCACATCAGTAATTGTATAAAGCTTTCTTCTGTACTAAGGGGTCCTGAAAATTTAGGACTAAAACTTTAACTTTGTAATGTAAAAGGGTTATCATGACAGTCCTCAAAGGCCACTAAATAGCACACTGACATATTCAAGGCTATCAGCTTATATTTCAGTCTGTGTATTCAAGTTTTGAGGTCCTTTTATGATTATGCAAACATCAGAAATATAGCGGTATAATAAATGGTACTTATGAAAGTCAAAACACCCACTTAATATTTAAACACCCACTTAATATTTAAACAAGTATTTGATACTTCTGTTCAAAAATAGAAAGAGTAAATGCACTTACATAAAAATTTTTACTGTTCAACAAGCGTGCTCATATGATTTTTATATTAGTACAAACTTAAAAAAACAAACAAACAAATCCACCATATGACTTTTTAAAATAAATGATACCAATTCACCTTTCCCCTGCTTGAGTACATTTACATTAAGGCTTTGAATCATCTGACCCACGATTTTACAACGTTAAAATGAATGGGTCCACATGGATGCTAGTATGTCTCACTGAGACCTAGCATGAATAGAATTAAAGCTCACCACCTTAAGGAAACAGAAAGTCACATGCTCATGCCTTAACTACATTCCTTTTTGTCTCCAAACTAGAACATAAAGTTTAATAGTAACAGTATTTCATGGCAAGAGATGAGTACTTTTTTATTAATTACATTTTATTAATTAATATTATTAATTTAATGGTAACATCTTCGGAGAAACTTCCAGTTTTTTTTGTTGTTGTTGTACAACACTGCTTTCTGGTGGTGATTCAGGGATGGGGAGTTCATTCAGTTCAACGTGCTGTAAATATAGCCCCACTTTTTCCCCTTTAATAGTTCCAGGGCCCTACATAGAACATACAGCTCACAAGCCTGAGCTGTCCATGATGGACTCAAAGGTCCTGATTCCACAGGTTCTAGGTCCCTATTAATTATTGTATATCCTGATTTGGCCAATTTATCATATAGTACTGAACCATTTTTAATTTGCTCCCTTTTCTCTGGTCCCGGGTCTTCAATTTTGTCTGACCCACCTAGGAATTTTACTGTGGCAATTCCTACAGCCCTTGGTTACCTAGTAAGAGTGCCTTGCAGGGGGTTTAGGACCTATCACCCACCCACGAACCCTATAGGAATTGCTTCGGTCCTTCACCGGCCAAGTCCCTCGCGGGAGATTGGAACCGTGGTTAGAAGACCTCCACACTCGCTTCGGAACTAAGTTCCGTCTCAGTCACACTCTTACACACACAGGCAACCAAATCCCACCCAACCGACCGGTATACGCCTTAAATACTTACGACTCCGTCGTCTTCGTTCGGATCTTCGCGCGCAGAATTACGGGTAAAATACAATGCTGCAGCCAGCAAGGGAGCTCATAAAAAAATCAGATTCTTTGCTTGCCTTTATTCAGGTTCAGGATGGTATTAGTCCCGACCTGACTCGAACAGGAGCCACCAAATGGTGGGGCGCCCCTCCTAGATCAAGTCAGAATTCAGGAACCAAGACCATCCTGGACGAGCCCCCAGTTGAGATAAATGATTGAGTCCCAAATAGGATTCTAATTAAAGTTTGTAATTTATTAAGTGAATAGAGGCAAGCAAACAGTGCTGGGTGCGCCGGGAGTCTCTGCTCCACCAAGACGCACACCTATTACATCAGGTGGCTGATTTTTTATGCTCCTAGACTAATACATATTCATCACTATTCCTAGAAAGGGCAGGGTTATTATAATTAGCTCCCGGAATCCAAACCCTCTCCGGACGCATGCGTATCAGTCTCTGGTGGTCTTTCTGGGGGTCTCTTGTGCTGAAGGCTTGTAGTCTTCCTCCCAGGCTTTGTTCTTCAGTCATCCTTCAACTCCCCCTTTCTCCATATTTGGTGGATCTCTTTGCCGGATATCAGAGGCTTGGGCAGCGTCCCATGCAAAATTCAGCAGTTTCCTAAAAAAACTCCTAGGTCCTCTTATCTCCCAGACTCGAGTCTCAATGTTCGCCCTTCAAACCCTCTATTTACACAAATTGCTGGACCCTTCCTTTGCATGATACAAGAACTATGTACACTAATCACTCTGTTATTCTTAAATAGAAGGTTATATTTCATCATGCGGCCCTAGCATTGTTCCATACTGGCACGAATCAAATTAACACATTTCACATATGGGAGCTTCTTCCTGTGTTAATTCAAAAATTGATTCTTGAAAAGCAATGAGTCTTTAAATGTAATAGGAGAGACTGGCCAACAGGAAAAGGCGTTTTTTTGCAATGCCTGAAATTTAAATTAGGAAAAGTGATTGGAATACATCAATTTTTATACTTACCCAATTTGCCAAGGCCTTTAGAGGCAATTGGCTAGCCTCTTTCTAGGGCAATCGGTAGTAGATAAGTAGGGAATCTTGTATAAGATTCCCTACTTTAATCTGCTGTTAAAGATAACAAAAAAATGTTTTTATAAATACATCAACACAAAAAGGAGGACTAAGGAGAATCTCCATCCTTTACTGGATGCGGGGGGAAACTTAGTTACAAGAGATGAGGAAAATGCTCAGGTGCTTAATGCCTTCTTTGCCTCAGTCTTTGGTGGCAAGACCAGTTGTTCTCTGGATACCCAGTACCCTGAGCTGGTGGAAGGGGATGGGGAGCAGAATGTGGCCCTCACAATCCACGAGGAAATGGTTGGCGACCTGCTACAGCACTTGGATGTACGCAAGTCAATGGGGCCGGATGGGATCCACCCGAGGGTACTGAGAGAACTGGTGAAGGAGCTGGCCAAGCCGCTTTCCTTCATTTATCAGCAGTCCTGGCTATCAGGGGAGGTCCCAGTCGACTGACGGCTAGCAAATGAGATGCCCATCTACAAGAAGGGCCAGAGGGTAGACCCGGGGAACTATAGGCCTGTTGGTTTGATCTGGGTGCCAGGGAAGCTCATGGAGCAGATTATCTTGAGTGTCATCACGCGGCACTTACAGGGCAACCAGGAGATCAGGCCCAGTCAGTATGGGTTTATGAAAGGCAGGTCCTGCTTGACGAACCTGATCTCCTTCTATGACAAAGTGAAGCGCTTAGTGGATGAGGGAAAGGCTGTGGATGTGGTCTACCTTGATTTCAGTAAGGCTTTTGACACCATTTCCCACAACATTCTCCTCAAGAAACTGGCTGCTCATGGCTTGGACTGGCATACGCTTTGTTGGGTTAAAAACTGGCTGGCTAGACGGGCCCAAAGAGTCGTGGTGAATGGAGTTAAATCCAGTTGGAGGCCGGTCACTAGTGGAGCCCCCAGAGCTCGGTACTGGGGCCAGTTCTCTTTAATATCTTTATCGATGATCTGGATGAGGGGATCGAGTGCACCCTCAGTAAGTTTGCAGATGACACCAAGTTAGGTGCATGTGTCGATCTGCTCGAGGGTAGGAAGGAGGATCTGGATAGGCTGGACCAATGGGCTGAGGCCAACTGTATGAAGTTCAACAAGGCCAAGTGCCAGGTCCTGCACATCTGGCACAACAACCCCAAGCAGAGCTACAGGCTGGGAGATGAGTGGTTGGAAAGCTGCCTGGCAGAGAAGGACCTGGGAATTTTGGTTGATAGTCGGCTGAATATGAGCCAGCAGTGTGCTCAGGTGGCCAAGAAGGCCAACAGCATCCTGGCTTGCATAAGAAGCAGTGTGGCCAGCAGGTCTAGGGAAGTGATTGTCCCCCTGTACTTGGCTCTGGTGAGGCGGCACCTCGAGTACTGTGTTCAGTTTTGGGCCCCTCGCTACAGGAAGGACATGGAAGTGCTCAAGAGAGTCCAGAGAAGGGCAACAAAGCTAGTGAGGGGTCTGGAGAACAAGTCTTACAAGGAGCGGCTGAGGGAGCTGGGATTGTTCAGCCTGGAGAAGAGGAGGCTCAGGGGCGACCTTATCGCTCTCTATAAGTTTGCAATACTAATTTGGATTACTACTCCCTATGTAGCATTCACATTTCACATCATCCTCTGTAGAAAACAGTCATCTCACACCGTGCTTACACATTCCAAGGTGCTGTATTTGTTCTATTCACCTGTCTACTGTATCCTAACAAATCTTGCCACAATGCACCATGGAAATATCTATATGGATGTGGTGTTCAGCTGCCTAGCACGGTAAAACCACCATCATCCTCTTTCTCTCTTGATCTCCTCGTTCTCTCTTTCCCCCCTTCCCACTACTGTACTTGACTGGTCTTGCTCTCTCACTCCCCCTACTTAGATGAGGATGGGGAGTGAGAGAGCGGTTGTGGTGTTCAGCTGTCTAGCACGGTAAAACCACCACAGTCCTTTGGAGCATACCTCACGGGAGCCTGGCTAGTTCAGTTGGTAGAGCATGAGACTCTTAATCTCAGGGTCGGGGGTTTGAGCCCCATGTTGGGCTGTTAGTGTTAGGTCAGAGGTTGGACTAGGTGATCTTGGAGGTCTCTTCCAACCTAGGTGATTCTGTGATTCTGTGAACATGAACTATTTTAGTAGAACAGTGCCACTGCTTTATTTTACATAGGTTTTTACATTGCACTCATCAGCCTAATATCTCCTCTATGCTAATAGTATTTACAGACATCTCTGCCATACATTAGCAAGGTTCCTTTCTTATGACGTATCTCTTTTTAAGCAAAGGTGGACTTATGATCCTAACTCAGATGGTCGCCATTCCCAAAACTGAATAGAGTATTTAGTGCTGAGGCATAATATTATTATATTATCACATTAGCCTGAGACACATCAGCTTCAACAGGCTGTTCAGGAAAAATGTGTATTTGGCACATTCACTGCTTGTTCTAATATTTCAAGTTTTAAAAAGCAAACTATGATGACGTGTTTCAAGCTTCAATAAATGGCATTGCTTACATCTGATGTCTCTGGTATTTTGTTTCCAGTGCAAGAAGATTCATAAAATGGAATTACAAGAAAAATATCTGCTTGGGTAGAGAGCACCATGAGTGTGCTCAGTTACCCAGCTCCACCCATGCATCCATGGGTTCAGCCTCATAACACCCTATGGAAATTGTAGGAAGTTGCTGCTTCTTGCTTCACAAAGTAGGTGCAGATCTCCAACCCCCAGGGGCAGCAGTCCTGCGCAGGTGATTTAAGAGGGAGGAATGAATTGGATTGAGAAATGAATTGAAGTTCCTCCACTTTATGAAGCCTCATTGGGTGATGCCAGCACTGCAGCCTCCCCAGCCCTTACACCTGCAGATAGTTGGATATGGGGAGCTCACACAAGGATATTGCATGTTTCTGTGATTGACTGATCCCTTCGTTCTCTTAATGGACAAATGCAGCTCTCTCCAGCATGCTCACAAGAACAAAGCTCAAGGTATGTTAACAGAGCAGTACAAGTCTGTTCTACAGAAACAATGGCAGTAGCACTAAGAGCCAGGAGGATGAGCAATAGCTATGCTACCTTCAAAGTGGACAACCATCACTGTAAGCTGGGGTGCCTAGGTTTGGGGAGGAATCTATGGTAGACATGTGAGAAGTGGGAAGTGAGAAGTATCATTACAGAATCACAGAATCATCTAGGTTGGAAGAGACCTCCAAGATCACCTAGTCCAACCTCTGACCTAACACTAACAAGTCCTCCACTAAACCATGTCACTAAGCTCTACATCTAAACGTCTTTTAAAGATTTCCAGGGATGGTGACTCAACCACTTCCCTGGGCAGCCCATTCCAATGCCTAACAACCCTTTCAGTAAAGAAGTTCTCCTTAATATCCAACCTAAACCTCCCCTGGCGCAACATTAAAGACCTGGAATAGAGGAAAATAATTACTTGGAGGGATTGGGTGATTTGAGGAGGCACTCTTTTCCTAGATCTTTGTAGTTACCTCTGTCCAGTTACAAGCAGCTGAGAAGATGGTCCTCAACAGCTGTCTGTTGTCAGACAGCTTTTATTGTCTCAGGAGAACTCCTTTTGGGGCTCATGAAAGTTAATGAGTCAAAAAGGCCTGCCCCAAAGCCTCTGTGAGAAGCAACAGTCTGACTTTCCTCTAGATTTGAAAGGAAAGGGGTTGAGCCCAGCTTCCTAATAGGCTAATACAGTGCCCAAGACACTGGGTGAAAAACATAATACCTCCTCTCTAGCTGTGTGTTACCTGCATAGCACACACCTGTGGATTAGGTCCCCCAGTGAGACTGGCAGGGGGAATGCTTTATCCCTAAATTCCACTGCAAGCTATAGGTCAAACTGCTTGTGGATGTCAGGACAGAAAGGGCTTCTACAAGATCCAAACAGGAGCAATCACAATCCTCGGGATTTCAGAAACGCATGGTAGAAATGTTGGTTCCAGTTTCACAGGTAGTTGACCCTCTAGCATTTCTCTACCATCCAAAGTATTCTCTACCTCAGCCCATACCCACTTGGGCAATCTCAGCCCTTCTTTGAGCACTGTTTTTGAGCTGATAGGGCTCACTAACCCAGCAGAAAAATCACCATGTTTCTGTAGCTGTTCGTTTCCTGTTGTTCTAATGATTTAATTAGGCCTGTGCAGAGAGCAAAGGCTTCTCAGATAAGTGAAGCGGTGTTGTGGTTTAACCTGGTCAGCAGCTAAACACCACACAGCCGTTTGCTCACCCTCCCCCCTCCCTCTCTGGGACTGGGGACAGAAACGGGAAAGTGAAGCCTGTGAGTTGAGATAAAGACAGTTAAGACAGGAAAATAATAATAATAATAATGATAATAATAATAGTACTAATAATAATAATGTGTATGAAACAAGTGATGCACAATGCAATTGCTCACCACCCGCTGACCAATGCCCAGCCTATCCCCGAGCAGCTGGCCCCCCCACCCCGGCTAACCACCCCTATATATTGTTGAGCATGACATCAGATGGCATGGAATACCCCTTTGGCCAGTTTGGGTCAGCTGTCCTGGGTCTGTCCCCTCCCAGCTCCTGCTGCACCCCCAGCCTGCCCGCTGGCAGGACAGAGCGAGAAGCTGAAAAGTCCTTGGCTTGGTGTAAGCACTGCTCTGCAACAATTAAAACATCAGCATGTTATCAGCACTCTTCTCATCCTAATCCAAAACATAGCACCCTACCAGCTACTAGGAGGAAAATTAACTCTGTCCTAACTGAAACCAGGACAAGCAGCAAGAGGACATACCCCAGGATGGAACCTCTTCTTTTTGCAGAAATTGAGCTGGTACAGCAGGATTGATGCCAGGAGAGCCTGGTGTTGCATCTGCTCAGAGTATCAAGCAGTCTCCGAGGGAGAAACTAGCCTGCTCAGCCTCTGCTGCAGGGGGTTTATTGATCTACCAGGTGCAGGGCAAGAGGGAGCTCAGCCCTGAGGTTGCAAATAAGCCACCTCTCTGGAAAGTAAAAAAAAAAAAAAAAAAAAAAAAGCCATGGAGGAAGAAAAACTGCTTGGAGAAACTCTGGCTGCAGGTAAAAAGCTGCTATTCAATCTCAGTACAGAGGTAGGATAAGGTTTAGAAGAATGGTGTTTGATAAGGGTGTTTTCTGCAGTAAATGTCTTCTCTGGTTTTGGGCTCTGGGTTTGATGTTCTGTAACACCACAGGTTATAAAAAGCAGGGAAAAGTACTGAGAGAAGTGTAAGTATGTTAGATTCCCATAAAAAATCCTTCAGTGAAACAAGAGAGGGACTCAGTTGATGTTCACCAGCAATTACTAAGAGTTAGGGGCTATAAAGCTAAAACATAAAAGGTAAATCTAAGCTAGTTTGTGCAACTTGATTGTTGGTGTCTTCAGGCTAGCAAAACAAAACTGAATAGTGGGGGAATATAACTGTGTCTAAACAAATAATTAATTCAGCCTGAAACTATGCTAACATAGAGTAACCATAGCATCTGAAGTCTATTAATGTCTTCTTTGGAAGCCATTACTATCAGGTGTATCTAAAAATTGGGAACTATAATCCTTGCAAATTCAGCCTTTTGACTTAGTCACAATAAAAATACAGATGTATTTTTTCAAATATCACTCTGGGCATTGCTGGAAAAGGTGTCAGCTCTGAAGGGGACCTGCTTTTCCTATCTCAGAGCTGTTACACAGTCTTTGAAAACAAATGTATACACTGCCTCTGAGAAAAATCACAGTTTTTTTTTGTGCTCAGTTGTTTGCTTGTTAAACAGCACATCAGTGTTGACGTACAATATTGATATTCTGGCTCTTGTGTGGAGTTCTTTGTGGACAAGTACATGGTATGTGAACACTCATCCCACAGATGATGATAGTGACAGACAGGGCTTAAAAGCCCATTATGTGTCCTCTTCACCCACTGGCCTCCCTTTAAAAGTGAACCTGAACAATGAATTACTTCTGAAAATACCACTCTACCACTCAAGTGAAGGTTATGTCTGGGTAATCAGGCAAGTGGTAAGTTAAATACAAAAAGTTTCAAGCAGTAACTATGGTATCAAAAAGATAAATGTGTGAGCCCAGCTCATGTCTCCTACCCCTAGAGATTTTTGCAGCAAAACACTATTACTTAAATTATCTGGGAAATAAGGAAATTACTATATACAGTCATAATACATGGCTTTCATGTGTGGCCATTAGGATAGATGTGACAGACACGTGCACCCAAAAGCCAATTACTAAGGTCTGCTGGGGAGCCAAGGAGTCTGTGAGCAATCCCAGTGTATCAACAGGTTGTGCAGAAGGATGCTGTAAATAGGGCATGGTTAATTTTAAACAAATACAGGAAGCCTGTTTAAGCCTTTCGTATGGGATAAGAGATTTTACATGCAAGCAGAGTGCTGGATGTGTTTTTTTCCACTGGTCTGCTGGGTCCCGACTGCAGCATTTGGGAGAGTTCAATCTATCTCATGAGCATTGCTGGGTTTGGTTTTACATCAATTGGTTTTACATCAATTACTCGGAAACAGCAGCATATGTCAGTTCTTACTATGTTGTAAGTGCAGAACAGAAACCTCAAATTCCCTTTGGTTTAGCATGAAGTCTCAGTAAATGAAAAAAGGGGGTGAACCTTGGATTTTAAGTGTTGTCTTGGATTTGAGTAAATACTATCTGCTAGCAAAAAGAGAACATGCTGTGTGTGGAGAGGCTGGGGGAAAGCCAGAAACAAGAAAAGGCTGAATGTGGGGTCAAGCCAATTCACTGCAAGTGAGAGGGCAGTCCCAGGCAAATCAAGTCCCCTGTACATATAAGCATTTCAAGGCAGTGCATGGCTTTGCTGCAGTAGTAATCCTTGGGATGTGAACAGATGCCCAGTGCTGCCCTCCTGTAATGCCACATCTGTGTTTCTACTTGCCATTCAACTGCCTAAAGGTCATTGCTGTTTACTGTACTGCTGGTGTTAGAGGAGATTCCCATTGGGAATCCTGGTGTACTGGAATGATGTCAAACACGGCATTAATGGGAAACCACCATAAGGAAGACTCCAGTATGAGGGAAGGTGATTACTCTAGTGCACTACCAGAGAGGGAAAACTTTGTTACAAACCCATGAGGACTCCCCGTGAATGGGACTGCAGTGAATTTTCAAGCTCCCCAACACACATAGATGTTACACAGATGGCAGGCATGGAAACACTATGTTTTCTGTCCATTCTTCTGCATCTGTTATCTGTTTCATAAAATAGCTGAACTAATGAAGCTTGAGATTAAATTACCTCTTATCCTCTGGGTTCACTTTGAAGTGTATTGTTTGCTGCTTGGCTCTGGAAGTAAAAAAACTTGTCATGTTATAATATATGGCAGCCTAAATCATACTCATAACAAACAATGCTGGCTTATAAAATTACTATCCTTTGCTGCAACTCCTACTATCTGAATGCTAATTGAATGATGTTTTTCTCCAGGGGAAAACTGCAAATTCATTTCAATGTGTTCCTGTCCCTAGTCCTCCTAGACTTCACTGGGGACAGCCCTGGTCCTGCTAGTCAAAGCACATCACTGGAATAACTAACACACTGAAAAGCCAGTGAGATTATGTCCTGAGCTAAAAGAGGCTGTGCCAGAACCTGCACCCTGTGGCCATAGACCTAGAGGAAACAGGACCAACTTTACTCCTACTGCCCATCTGACGATGAGCTCACAGAATCACAGAATGGCCGAGGTTGGAAGGGACCTCTGAAGATCATCCAGTACAACCCCCCTGCCAAGCAGGATCACCTAGAGCACGTTGAGCAGGATGACATCCAGGCAGGTTTTGAATGTCTCCAGAGAAGGGGACTCCACAACCTCTTTGGGCAGCCTGTTCCAGTGTTCTGTCACACTCACAATAAAGAAGTGCCCCTTCATATTCAGCCAGAACCTCATGTGTTTCAGTTTGTGCCCGTTTTCCTCTCGTCCTGTCTCTGGGCACAACTGAAAAGAGACTAGCTCCATCCTCTCGACACCCTCCCCTCAGATATTTATACACATTGTTGAGGTCTCCCCTCAGTCTTCTCTTTTCCAGGCTAAACAGGCCCAGTTCTCTCAGCCTGTCCTCGTAGGAGAGGTGCTCCAGTCCTCTAATCATCTTAGTAGCCCTCCTCTGAACTTGCTCCAGTAGTTCTATGTCCCTCTTGTACTGGGGAGCCCCACAATACTCCAGGTGTGGCCTCACCAGGGCTGAGTAAAGGGGGAGGATCACCTCCCTTGACCTGCTGGCAGCACTCTTCCAAATGCAGCCCAGGAAACCTTTGGCCTTCTTGGCCACAAGGGCACACTGCTGACTCATGGTCAGCCTGTGGTCCACCAGGACTCCCAGGTGTTTCTCTGCAGAGCTGCGCTCCAGCAGGTCAGCCCCCAGCCTGTACTGGTGGTTGGGGTTATTCCTCCCTGGGTGCAGGACCCTGCACTTGCCCTTGTTGAACTTCATGAGGTCCCTCTGAATGGCAGCACAGCCCTCTGGGATATCAGCCACTTCTTCAAGCTTCGTGTCATCAGCAAACTTGCTGAGGGTGCACTCCGTTCCATCATCCAGATCACTGATGAATAAGTTGAACAACACTGAACCTAGTACTGATCCCTGGGGGAGCAACTCTAGCTACAGGCCTCCAACTAGACTCTGCACCACTAAGCTCTGAGCTCTGCCATCCACCCAATTGTCAATCCACCTCACTGTCCATTCATCTAGGCCGCACTTCCTAAGCTTGTCTATGAGCATGTTATGGGAGACAGTGTCAAAAGTCTTACTGAAGTCAAGGTAGACCACATCTACCACTCTCCCCTCATCTTCCCAGATAGTCATCTCATCATAGAAGGATACCAGATTGGTCAAACAGGATTTCCCCTTGGTAGATCCATGCTGACTATGAGGGGAAGGAATTCGCAAGTGGCCTTACACTGTTTCACACGTCCCTGAATTAGAGATAATGAGGAAGCAAGTGGTAGAAACAAAAACTTGGGCAAGGTTGAGATAAATAACTTGGCTGCAGTGTTAAAGATGAGCTTTACGCAGTGGCCAATTGCTGGCTGGCTTGAGGTGCATGTCTGAGGGTCTCTAACCAACTATATGACAGATTCGGGCACGTGGACAGCGCATGGGGCTATGGGGAAAGTATATGTACTGGAGAAAAATGGCAATAAACGTCTCATGTTCAAGAGCCATCAGGAGTCCATGTTTTTCATCCCTTCAAATGGTGACCCTGACATGATCGGGAAGAGCAATGCTGAGAGAAGCATCCGAAGGGACCCCAGCCGAACAACTCAAGCTGGCGGCGAGACCGCAGCTTTAATCCCGGGACATCACCTCATGAAGCAGGTGAATGGCTGGGGCATTAACTATGGCAGATAATCTATTGGCTGAGGAGGAGGCGATAGCTAAACTACTGACTCAACTCCTGGTAAAAAGAGGAGTGAAATATGACCCATATAAAGTGAAACGATTGCTAAAGTTCTTACAAAAGAATGGGGCCCCGGCAACAGCTTTGGCAGCTTTTGATGTAAAAACTTGGGAGAATGCTTGGACAACTATATGGGATACTGCCTCACGGGGAGATACAACAGCTGCTGAGGTGATGATGACCTGGTTCTTAGTAACTGAGATATTGAGATTATGGCGAGCAGAAAAAAAGGGTACAGACAGCGGCCTCTCAGGCTACGCAGGCAGGTGAAATAAAAAGCAGTGACTGCATACCGCCAGAGGAAGTAAACCTGACAGACTTGGGAACAGAGGCCGTCAGCGCCGCCGCTGCCACCGCCCACAATGCCAGCAGCGCCGCCCGTGGGGACAGTTTTCGCATGCCCCCGGCGGGGGCGGGGGGGCGGTTCGCCGGCAGTTCCACCCACTTTGTGTCCCGGATGTGGGAAAGGACGCCACGGGGCGAGCCAATGCCACTCTAAATACAACGCGGAAGGGCAGCCTTTGCCGCCGCGGCAGGGAAACGGCAGGAGGAGGGCGGGGCGGGGCCGCGCGACGACACAAGCACCCCCGCCTCCCGGTCAAAGAAGGAACCTCCCACAAGCAGTGCTGTGGTGGGCACTGAGCTCCTTGAGGCCACAGCTTTCTGCTGGGTGGTCACCATCACTCGCGGGACAAGCTGGCCAAGCTTCAGTACCCATGCTTTCAGTGCCCTGCTCGTCCTGCCCACGCAAACTGCCATGCAATGCCCTGTTTGTCCACCCTGGTCACTCATGCTCCCCAGAGGCTGCCTTTTTAGGACAGCTCCTGGCTCCACCCACACCTTGTCAGCTGCCCTCGCGAGGGCTGCTGGGTTCGGGTGCCTCCCTCGTCTGCCTGGAGTGACCTTGAAGCAGAAAACCCCCTGCACTCCGTGATCCCCCAATCCGCTCCAGGACGCGTCTGCATCAGAGCCGATTGCCTCAGCGAGTGAATTTGAATCCTTCATGAAACCAACACCAAAAAGACACATGAGAGTATTAAAAGCTGTAGTGCTATTAAGCCTTTTGGACAAAGAGTTAGTGAGATTCAGGGGATTCTGGGCAGCACCTAGGGTCACTTCAAGTTACTCTGCTCTTGCAGACAAGCAAGGATATGTCCCTTGGATACATCAACAAAAGGTGATAGGCTGTAATTAGAGTCTAAGTACAAAAGTCAGAGGCTGTATTTAGAGCAACTCTTACCCCACATCCTTTCACTCCTGCAATGTTTGAGATGTCAGCTCTCGGTCAGCCTTCTCCTACAACCGAACGCTTGTGATACCACAGGAAGGCTCTTCTCCACCATAGCACCTTGCTGAAGAGAAAGAAGGATGCCACCGCCTGTGTGGAAGGAAAGGGATGCACAGCCTGCCTCCAAACCCACCAACCTCCTTGGTTTTGGACTGGAGAGGGAACACAAGCAGTCAGCCCCAGCTGCAAGCAGTGGTCAGAGGGAGTAACAGAAGCCAGAGCAAGCAATTGAAGAGACAAGGCCTGAGCTATTCCAGACACAGCAGTGTATGGCAGCTGACAGTCACCTAAAGAAGCTCACACTGCACTACAGGATTGCACTCGGAAAGCTACAGGATGCCATCCACAAAGAGACAAAAGAATGTTTATGGTAAAGTTATGTGGAGACAGAGATCTTAATGTGCTCCAGACATCATATACTCTAAGGTATGGCTAATGGATACAGAACACTGCATACATACAGCATAATCAGAGCCAAGGGAAAACTTTAGGAGGACCTTTTTCTTGCTTGGTATTTATAAGTAAAATTACCACAGACTCATGTTCTTTAGTTCATCCTGCTTGACTGATCCAGACACCCTCACCACTCAGTTCAGACACTGTTCTTTTGAATGAAAACCAGCCAAGTTGTGATCGTAAGAAGAGGGAAAAAAACTCCCATTTTTCTTTCTCATTCTTCATTCTGAAGCATGCCCCTTTCAACATCCCCAGAATACCAATGCTCATACACTTGCATTGGCTGCACACAGCAAAGCACACCACATACTGCTCCCTGGAGCTCGCTCTCTACAGTGGACAGGTATGAAATGTATTTGCAATAGTGGATTGTATGGCAGGTTCATTTCAGAACAGGACAATGAAAGAGGTTATAAAAATGTTCCATAGCCCTGTCTGGAGCTCATGCTTGCCTCCTCCCTTTTACTGCATCAAATGCTAACTCACACCCTGTTGTGGGCACTGCACCATTCACATGCCAATGTATTGAGATGCTCTCTCTCCTACTTTTGTGGGCTGGACACTCTGGTATCCTATCCTTGGGTCTCCTGAAGGAGAGAGGTTGGGCAGAAGTCTAATCAGGACAGGATGATATTTGATCAGGCCCCGAGTGATCTGACA
The DNA here is from genome assembly GCA_011074415.1 of Stictonetta naevosa. Classification (NCBI taxonomy): domain Eukaryota; kingdom Metazoa; phylum Chordata; class Aves; order Anseriformes; family Anatidae; genus Stictonetta; species Stictonetta naevosa. Next base: position 17,469 of record MU011995.1, read on the forward strand.
GAGAAAACTCATGAAAACCCTGTTTTCAGGATCTACTTCCTTTTCCCTTGCCATCTATCACTAGTGATCAGTAGAGAAACATTTAATACTAGGGAACAAAAATTCTCCAGATGGGAAAGCAGACAGGACAGACTGAAAGAAGCAAGCTGCAAATATGCTTTTTGCCTAGAACAATATTTTCTGCCACAACCAGCAGGAGAGAGGGTAATGCTATGCCAGACTCCACAACAGCAATGCTGTGGCATCCACACCCTGATGCCTGTGATTGAAAGGACTGGAGAATTATGTTACAACACTGCTGAAGAGCAGGGTACCTTTTGGTAGTTTGCTGTTCTTTTAAAAGCTGTTAAGCAGTTTCTAAGGTACTGCTGTAATCTCCCTAAATATGTGTTCCCAAATAAAGCCATTTGCAAGTGGATTCTCCTGATGCATACTGCTGTTAAGTGCTCCCTGACACAAATTCTGCAAGAATATTGCTGGGCTCACTCTCCTTTCAACATATATACAGAAACTGAAGCAGTGCAGTGTGTTTAACAGATCCCAGACAACTGAACTTTACAGCTGCCAAGATCTTTTCTCTGTAATCAGTTACACAAACAACACCCTCTCCTCCTTCTTCTCCCCCCCCCCCCTTTTTCCCCTTTCCTTAAAGTTCTCTCCCTTTTCTCTTCTCTCCTCTGTCTCCCTGCATTATCCATGAGCGTGTTGATTTAGCTGATGTGAGGTATCTCTTTTGATTCAGAAGTCTTTAGGGTATTTGGAAAAGATGCTGGTTTTATTTATTTATCTAAATTCCATATTCTGCACTCATACCAAATACAGGCACACCGTGCCCTGGAGAATTACATTCACTTTAGCCTCCATTTTCTTATAAGAAAGATAAAGTTGAGGTGAATGAAGGCAACTTGTGGAGAAGATAAGATGCTTATCAATCAGATTTCAGAGTACTGCTAAAAGGAAATGTCTTGACTGCTTGAAATCCCACCCTCATAGTATGCCTAAATCATCTTCCACAGTCAACTAATCTCATGTGCTCCAATTTCAAAGCTTGTTTATTTCTTGTCAGTTTTCCAGGTCTTCCCAAGAATGTCAGCCTGCTTGTTCCAGGAAGAGTCTGCGAGTCCTCACAAACCTCTTTGCTCTGAGCACCCAAACCACTACTCATGCAGCTAGAAATAGGACTTGAAAGAAAACCCTGAATCAGCAGATCCAGCTGCCAGTTCTCCATTGCAAAAACTGAATCTCACATAAGGATAGCAGGACTGTCTCAGACCACCATCTCTCACCCTCCAATCTCCAACTGCCAAAGGCAGACACCTAGAGAACAGTAAAATAGGATGTGATAGCTCCCACTAGTTCTTCCTCTGCCTTTTTCAAATAGTGATGGGAAATGCCTGCTTTGTTCTAAATAAACCTTTAGAAAACCAGAGGGAAAATATGGCTGATCTCTGATCACTCATGATCATTTATGACTTTTCTCAAGGTAACCTCCTTCTAGTAATAAGCTATGTTAGCATTAGCTAGTATATTTAAATCTTGTCTTATATTTCCAACCAATGAGCTTTTAAAAGCAGAAATTCCTATTATTTCCCAGGTTTATGAAATAACACTCTGGGCTATGACACTTCAGTTTTCTGCTCTGCAACTTCATTTCTAGCATCATCTGTTTTAGTAGCTTATCTCTGTATTGATGATACCTTCCAGCTTTGGGTCTTGTGCAAAGTTCATCACACATTCCTTATTTTTGTACCATAAGTATTAACAAATAGTTTAAATAAAAGCAGACTCATGAGACCGAAAGGACTATGTGAAGTCTTATTTCTCCCAGTAACTTGTAACTTCCCCTCACTTGATATTCTCCAGACATATGAAGCCACATAATTCCATAGGGAAAAAAAAAAAAACCACACACACACACACACACACACAAAAAAAAACAAAAAACTTTGCTTCAGTACTGTTTTATTGGCTTCTTCTTCCAGTACTCCAGAATGGAAGTTGCAGTCTTGCCTGGGACCTGTGGCACATCTGTCCCACCACACTGCCACTAGCCCTGCGAACAAGTTTCTAGAACAACAGCAGGTTTCTGATATCTTGTTTATGCTGCAGTCTGCTACGCACACTGCCACACTCTGAAAAACTCTGCAATCGCCAATGACTACCCCCTTGTTCGTGGGGGTTGCACTCAGATTCCTCTTGACTGCTGCCAAGCTAGACAAAATGGTAGGAAGCACTGCAGTGCATAAGCAGAACTGGGCATGGCTTATATCTTGACATCAAAGTGTAGAAAGTCAGGTAACAATGACCTGCACTTATAGCCAGTAACCCCAAGTAAGATAGTGTGCTGAAATACAGAGCTACCATTAAACTGTTATTACAACATCCTTCTGGACAAACTGTCCAACTGTGAGATGAATAGGTTCATGCTATGCTGGGTGATGAACTGGCTCAACAGCAGGGCTCAAAGGGTTGCAGGGAATGGGGCTACATCTGGCTGGTGGCTGATCACCAGTGGTGCTCCCCAGGCCTCAATTCTAGGGCCAGTTCTGTTCCACGTTTTTATCAGTGATCAATGCAGGAGTGGAATGCATCCTCAGCAAGTCTGGCAATAAACCTAAACTGGGAGGTGCTTCTGACTTCCTGGAAGGACAAGAGGCCTTGCAGAGGGATCTAGATAAATTGGAGAACTGGGTGATCATCAACAGCATGAAGTTCAGCAAAGGAAAATGCCAGGTGCTGCACTGAAGACAGAGCAATGCCAGACACAAGCACAGCCTGGGAGATGAGTGGCTGGGGAGCAGCTCAGCAGAACAGAATCTGGAGATGCTGGTCCACAGCAGGCTCAACGTGAGCCAGAATTGTGCCATGGCAGCCAAGAGGGCAAACCATATTTTGGGGTGCATTAAACACAGCATGGCCAGACAGTCAAAAGAGGTGATTCTCCCAATATACTTAGCACTGGTATGGCCTCACCTTGAAGAATATCAGGTGCAGTTCTGGGCTCCACAATATAAAAAGGGTGTTAAGGTCCTTGAAAGCATCCAGAGGAGGGCAAGAAAGCTGGTAAAATGGCATGCCCTATGAGGAGAGGCTGAGGACACTTGGGTTGTCTACTTTGGAGGAAAGGAGGCTCAGAGTCGACCTCCTTGCTCTCTGAAACTTCCTGAGCAGGGGAAGTGGAGAGGGAGCTGCTGGTCTCTGCTCCCTGGGAACCAATCACAGGATTTGTGGGAACAGCAAAAAGCTGCGCTAGAGGAGGTTCAGAATGGACGTTAGGAGCAATTTCTTTACCATGAGGGTGGCCAATCACTGGAACAGGCTTCCTAGAGAGGTGGTTGATGCCCCATGCCTGTCAGTGTTCAAGAGGCATTTGGACAATGCCCTCAATAACATGCTTTAACTTTTGGTTAGTCCTGAAGAGGTCAGGCAGTTGGACTTGATGGTCTCTGTAGGTCCCTTCCAACTGAGCTATTCTTTTCTATTGATCTGTGGCAAATACTGGATAGTAAGTGCAAAACACTGATTTGTACAGACATCTTGCCACACACGTATCATTAGCCTGCTTAGCCAGACATAACTAGGTGGGTAGTGTGGTGGGATAGGGATTGAGTGGTTTCTGTTTCGTTTATGATTTCCATCTCTTCTTCCTGCTGTTTTTGTGATGGATCTGTTTTAGAGGTGCCTGCCTCTTCCCCTTCTCTCTCCTTCTTAGGAGAGGCTTCTTCCCTTACTAAATGAGCTGACTTCTGTTTCCATTGTTTTGACTTGACTGTGGGGGCGACTGATACCATAGTTGGTTGGTCCTCAGCATGTCAGCATGTGTTATCTGGTCATCAGATTCAGAGACTTCCTCCCTCTCTTCAAGGTGCTGGATGATGTTTAACAGTGTTTGATAGGAGTAAGCCAGGACCCAGCACAATGCTTCAAGCTGTCGTTCTCCAGCATTGTCAGGGTCAGGGCATACGACTGTCAAACATTCTATCAGGTTTTTGGGATTTTGCACTTGTTCAGGGGTGAAGTTCAAAACTATTGGAGGAGACACCCGTGACAGGTACCTGCCTATATCCTCCCACACACCTTGCCACCCGCCACAAGGCTGTTTCAGGACAGATTGCCGGGTAAGCTTTCTAAACAATCGACTAGTCTTAGAGAGAAGAGGACACCCGTTATGCAGAATTAGAAATAGCAATATATGGGTTATACATAGATATTCAAAATACTCAAAAACTGTTGTAATTAGCCCACTGTGAAAGAAGGAGAAGGTACCATTCCTGATATTATTCATAAACTGACTTCCAGATGAGGAAAGGAAGGCAGTGTAATTCTGAATATTCTCTAAAAGATAGTTTCCATGAGACCCAAATGATAACAGTGCAGAGCCTGAATGCCAAATTAAACTCAGGGCCAGTGCTTGGCAGCACAGCGAGTTTAAAAAAACGAACACAGATTGTAGCACATTCTCGCATTGGATATAGAGGAGAAAGGTGAATATGACACGGATTGCATGACACATGATCAAACAAGCCAATATTAACATGACACTGAACATGGTGACTAGCAAGTAAGTGTGTTAGTTGTAAGAGTTTTAATCAATTCTATTGTTATCTCAACCCTTCAAGCCCCACGTTGGGCACCAAAAAGGACTGTGGTGGTTTTACCGTGCTAGGCAGCTGAACACCACAACTGCTCTCTCACTCCCCCTCCTCATCTGAGGAGGGGAAGAAGTAAAGGAAAGAACAACTCACGGGCTGAGATAAGGATAATTTAATTAAAGAGAAAAAAATATATTTTATTATGGAAATATTATTATTAATTAAACAATTCAACTAAAGGGAAAAAGGGAAAGGGGAAGAGGGAGGGGGAAAGGGAATAACAAAACAAAACAAGTAAAGGCTATGTGGAAGTGCAGAGGAAAGAAATTACTCTCTACTTCCCACAAATGAGTGATGCTTGACCATGTCCTTGAAGCACGTAGCCAGTGTTTGGGAGGAGGACAGACATTTTCACAACGAGAGCCCACCCCACCCCTCTTCTTCCTTTTTCCACCTTTTATTGCTGATTGTGACATCATATGGTATGGAATATCCCTTTGGTTGGTTTAGGTCAGCTGCCCTGGTGATGTTTCTTTCTCACTTTTTTGCCCACCCCCTAGGAGGGTTAGAGAGAGTCCTGATGCTGTGCCAGCACTTCTCAACAGCAGACACAACACTGGTGTGACACCACTGCTGTTCTAGCTACAAGCGCAAAGCACAGCACAGTATGGGCTGCTGCAGGGAATGTTAACATCCCAGCCAGACCCAGTACAGGTAGAAAGGCTGACAAGCAGCTCCCAAATGCCTAACATTATTTCTCAGTCAGCAGCAATTGGTTCCTGGCACAGTGGTGCTTCACAAACTGTACAAGTACCATGCTAGTATGTAAGTTAGGGCCCCAAATTTAATTCTGTCGTGGAAAAGTGACAGTGAGAAATACTACTGAATTCTCAAATTCAATACAGATACAAATCCAACACAGATACATAGCTCATTATACTGCCATGGTCAGTTTAAAAGACAAGGTCTGTTCAGATATTTAATCATGTTAAAAAGAAAGAAAAGAAAGGCAGAAAGGCCCTAGACAAACTTCTTTGGTGTGTTTTTTTGTTGTTATTTGTTCATTTTTATTTTGTTGTTAAAGTTGGATCAATTTGATCTTCTGACAGACAGAAATGGGACCAAAGTGACTTGCTCAGTCACAAAAACAGCCTGTATGAGGGCTAAGAGTCAGGAATGCCAATGGCAGACTAACAGTCCACAAACTCCTACACTTCACAGAAATTCATCCTCTTTGAGAGTGAACTATTATGCCTCGTGTTTTTCTGATTCGAACTTTTAACTCACACAAGACTTATCCATTTACAGGTTTTGAATGTCATTGCCCCTCTGTTCTGCATCTTGGTTCTTCATACTGTAGTGTCTGGATAAAGAATAATTTGCCATGAAAATATTAGTTGGGACTTCATAGATCAAAGAACAGAAACTTAACAATGGGGAAACACTTGTCTAAGAATGAAAAACACAACTCAGTTTGGCTAACTTTGGTCTCCATCAATAAGCTGGACATAAACAAGTTGTTTGATTTACATTTTAAAATTTTTAATTGTTATTTAAGCTCTTTACAGAACACATTTCTTGAAAAGTGTTATGATAATTAGTTTAACTGGAGAAGCACCATATAAAGCAACATTCACAGGCATAATGTAAAAGGACTATACCAAAACCTGCTCTGCCATCTTGTCTGAAGAAGACGTCCTAATTACAAGAAAATGGCCAAAAAGATAACACAACTACAGGATTAAAATCATGTTCCTTTCTAATGACCAGCAAAGCAGTTCAGAGCACTGCTACAACACAAATTTGATGGCCTAAAACCTCACCTGGGTAAATCAGTGTAGCTGATGAACTGGCATTACATGCTTAGTCTCTAAGAGTGTATTGACTCTCTTACCCCTTTTCCTGGAAGACAGAAATAATTATTGCAAGCAGGGGCTTTGTGGTTAGTCATAGCTAATTTACGCTCTCCAGTTTCATTCCCTCCTTTGATTTGGATTGCCTCCCTTGGGAGCAGTAACAGACGTTTAAGATTTATAACTCCCCTTTGCATCTTTCTCCTGAATTGCTAATACTCTCAGAGTTTTGAACTCTTCTCCAAAGCTAAGTGAAATCAATTTCCTCATTTCATAGGGGACACTTAATTGGATAAACAAGAGGCATGTAATTTAACCAGATTATATGAAGACATATCAAAAGTTGTCAGCAAGTACTGAGCAACTCTAAACTGACACAATATAAAAGTCCGTCAGGGGAAGAAACACAGATTCTCCCTGTGGTTGTGAGTTATTAGGAAAAAGAAGGCTGCTGTAAAATGTGTAGACAATGCAGTTCAAACGCTTTGCTGTTATCATAGACATGGCCAAGACTGTTAAATGCAGATAAAGATCTAATTAGGCCCTTTGAGGACAGAGCAACAAAAGACATCCAGATTTCACATGGAAGAAAGAGCCAGAAAGACCTTGTTTACAAAAGAAATCTTCAAATCTCACTTCAGCAATGGCAGCCAAGCGCTGTCTTCCATACCAGGCACAAAGCAACTTTCAAGAGGAGAGCACCTACATTAACAAGATATGCTGCAACAATACTCTGGGTTGGTGAAAACCCATTACATACCCCTTGCCACAAGAAGGCAAGAATGGCCAGACTGGATTACAAAGATCCCTTCAGTCAAGCAGGTTCTTATAGAAAGGCTGTAAGAACAGTACAAGGATGAAATGACATATCCCTGACTTCCAGATAGTCTGGCAATCTTCTGTTTAAGGGCTTCCTGAACCAGGGCTGCATTCTTATCATGTTGGAATTGAATTTTGCTGGAGCTTTTCTCCATCAGTAGCTCATTTGATCTATTTACTATATTGCCATCCAAATTATCTCATGTTTACTCACCTTCTAAGGTCAATTTAAGTGACAGTTTTTTTTTTTTTTTTAATGTTATATTACTTTTTCTTCTTACTCTGCTGTTTATTCCCACCAGCTTTTATGTGCTTAAAAAGAAACATATATATATATATATGAACTCACTTGTCTTGAGCTTACAAAATAATAATATTAATCAAACTCCATACCACTTACCCCTCTAGCTGTTTTCTTTCAAGTCTTCATCATTTTTAAGCAGTTTCTCTTTTGGAAGTTAAACCGACCCATAGCAGACTTGCACTAAATCTTCAGTAGTAGAAATGAGAGCTGAAAGCACCAGCACAAGTTTATAGCTACAAATTACTGCTTGCAATTCTAACAGATCTTAAGAATCCCAGTCTTAGATCCAGTACCTTATTATCTTCAGCACAGCACCAGCACAGAATTGAAATTATTCTCAGAGGGTGGTGAGGCACTAGAACAGGTTGCCCAGAGAAGTTGTGGATGCCCCATCCCTGGAGGTGTTCAAGGCCAGGCTGGATGGGGCCCTGGCAAACCTGATCTAGTGGGTGGCATCCCTGCCTATGGCAGGGGGGTTGGAACTAGATGATCTTTAAGGTCCCTTCCAACCCAAGACATTCTGAAGTAAGAAGTGGATGCTAAAGGGATTCCTATAGGTACTGTAAACTAATCAGGACTGAGACAGGAGGGCTCTGGAAGATAAGGGATTTCTATAGGTATTGTGAACTAATCAGGACAGGACTGAGACAATGGAAATGATTTCCCGGAACTCATTGTAATAAAGACCATCCTTTCAGGGAGAGGTTATGAATATGTATAGGTGATCCCTTACCTGTGTAACTCCCTTCTGTATAAATACAAGATGAACTACTGTGGTGGGTGCGCACGATTTTGTTGGGACTAACCCCCGTGCTGCCCAGCACTGAATAAACATACCTACTTTACAGCCTTACAGGTTGTAGAGTCTGTTTTCCGCAAGTCAATTCTATGATTCTGTGATAAAATGTTTTTTACCCTAGAAGAATAAACCTTGACAGTCAACTGTAAAAAAAGTAATAAGGTTATAGACAGAAACACAACACTTTTTTTTTTAAATCATGAAATGCAATGCATCATTAAGACAAGTACAGTTTCCTCTTTCTAGGTGATTTGCACACCTTAACACAGCAGAAAGACTGGGAAGGGTGATTATTACATATTTAGTACGTGTTTGTGCTGACACTTAAGGACATAAATAATCTTCCTTAACAGAATAGGGCCACAGATTAAAGAAACAGTCATTGACAGCTATCATAATAATAGCTGAACTGGCAAAAGTGCAGAGGAAATACAACAATCACGTGGGTAATTGTACTCAGGCAGCTTGTATACTATGCCATTCTGCACAGCAGGCGAGGGGGTAAAGAAAACACACATCAGTGATGCTACAAAGAGCAGATTTATTTCATTCATGTTTCCCTGTTCTGCATAAGACACTCAAGTACACAGCCACTGACTAAGTGTGGTGCAATTGCCTAAAGTAACTAGGAAAATAAAACTAACATTCACAATTTAAAGAAAATGTACAGCATTGAAGATGCTTTCAAGGTAGGGAGTAGCTGCATTACCTGAGCGTTCCCTAGGCTTCCAACCTTAGATGCTATCGTGCTGGGGGAACCTGGTGTGCTGACTCTAAGGAACAGTACGGAGCGTAGAGTGGAGTGGAGACACCACGGCTAGGCTCTGTGACCAGGTGGGGACTCGATTGTTCTTGTGCACACTGAGACCGATAAGCCACACTTTTTGCTACCCTGAGCCAACAACCTGTCACGTTTTGACAAATGCTGTACTCTAGTGTACTTTTGCTCATTATAATATCATTATAATACCAAAACACACCTCCATCCCAAAAGCTACCCACCTCCAAGGTGTGACCACCCCTCACTGAGCACGCGCTCTGAATTTCTCAGAGCCTATACCTTTGAACAGAGACAGGAAAACTTTTCACCAATCATAACTAAGATATGCTTGACTAGAGTCACTCAAGCTCCACCTAAAAGACAGAAAATAATATAAATTGGCCTAAGAGAGAGGGGATGTTGGGGAAGATACTATCATTACCATCATTAGGGAAGATATCACTGTCAGGGGAGATACCTTCACGAGGGAATACACCATCCCGAGGACCTCCTGACTCCTGGGATCAGTCGACGGGCTGAGCCTCTCTTCCCCCCCATTGGGACACCTTTGGGTGAGATTTGAACACTTGGTTATACTGTGTGTCTCTGCGGAAACTTAGAAATCTCTATAGAGTCTTTGTGCCTTTTAATGCATTAATTTCCAGGCTGTGCACCTGTGTATTTCATGCATGCTAGCTTGCTTTTGCAGACAGTAAATTATCGCCGGCAATCCAAAGAACCTGTGTACCTGTTGCTGTAATAAATTACACTTAACTGCATTGTTCCTAGCCGTGATAGTTCTCATTGAATGTGACTAGAGTAAGGGCGGTTATACGTTATTGGTGAATCCGTGACCGTGGTAGTTCAGTACCCTGAAACTGACTGGACCCGTAACAGTTAATTGGCTACACCCCTTAACACGACACTAAGAAGTGAAGCCACTACAACTTCAGTTGTGAAGGTAAACAGGCACTGCATGCACGTTATCTACTCCAGGCACCTGTAGGCAGGATTCACTCTGATTATTCTTGAGTCAAGTTTATGTGAAATGTGTTAATTTGATTCGTGTCAGTATGGAACAATGCTAGGGCCGCATGACGAAATATAACCTTCTATTTAAGAATAACAGAGTGATTAGTGTACACAGTTCTTGTATCATGCAAAGGAAGGGCCCAGCAATTTGTGTAAATAGAGGGTTTGAAGGACGAACATTGAGACTCGAGTCTGGGAGATAAGAGGACCAAGGAGTTTTTTTAGGAAACTGCTGACTTTTGCATGGGACGCTGCCCAAGCCTCTGATATCCGGCAAAGAGATCCACCAAATAAGGAGAAAGGGGGAGTTGAAGGACGACCGAAGGACAAAGCCTGGGAGGAAGACTACAAGCCTTCGGCACAAGAGACCCCCAGAAAGACCACCAGAGACTGATACGCATGCGTCTGGAGAGGGTTTGGATTCTGGGAACTAATTATAATAACCCTGCCCTTTCTAGGAATAGTGATGAATATGTATTAGTCTAGGAGCATAAAAAATCAGCCACCTGATGTAATAGGTGTGCGTCTTGGTGGAGCAGAGACTCCCGGCGCACCCAGCGCTGTTTGCTTGCCTCTATTCGCTTAATAAATTACAAACTTTAATTAGAATCCTATTTGGGACTCAGTCATTTATCACAATTGGGGGCTCGTCCAGGATGGTCTTGGTTCCTGAATTCTGACTTGATCTAGGAGGGGCGCCCCACCATTTGGTGGCTCCTGTTCGAGTCAGGTCAGGACTAATACCATCCTGAACCTGAATAAAGGCAAGCAAAGAATTTGATTTTTTTATGAGCTCCCTTGCTGGCTGCAGCATTGTATTTTACCCGTAATTCTGCGCGCGAAGATCCGAACGAAGACGACGGAGTTGTAAGCATTTAAGGCGTATACCGGTCGGTTGGGTGGGATTTGGTTGCCTGTGTGTGTAAGAGTGTGACTGAGACGGAACTTAGTTCCGAAGCGAGTGTGGAGGTCTTCTAACCGCGGTTCCAATCTCCTGCGAGGGACTTGGCCGGTGAAGGACCGAAGGGATTCCTATAGGGTTCGTGGGTGGGTGATAGGTCCTAAACCCCCTGCAAGACACTCTTACTAGGTAACCAAGGGCTTTAGTAATTGCCACAGTAAAATTCCTAGGTGGGTCAGACAAAATTGAAGACCCGGGACCAGAGAAAAGGGAGCAAATTAAAAATGGTTCAGTACTATATGATAAAATGGCCAAATCAGGATATACAATAATTAATAGGGACCTAGAACCTGTGGAATCAGGACCTTTGAGTCCATCATGGTCAGCTCAGGTTTGTGAGCTGTATGCTCTATGTAGGGCCCTGGAACTATTAAAGGGGAAAAAGTGGGGCTATATTTACAGCACGTTGAACTGAATGAACTCCCCATCCCTGAATCACCACCACTCGCCTTCCTCCTGCTACTCTGGCCTTTCCTGTCTTTGACAGACTTCAGCAGTCAAGCCAATGCTTGCTGGTTCCATTATCTATGCATACAGTCTTTTCTTCCCTTATCTTTGGGTCGTTAACATACAGTTGTGCTAGCTAAGAGTTAGGAATCACCATCCTTTATCTTGTTCCCTGTTTCTCTGTGGTTACCCTTTCTTTATGACAGCAAAACGACCACCAGCTGCTTGTTCTGACTACAGACAGATGGCCATAATAGAATATTTTCAAACCATATTCCTCTACTATTCTAAAAATTTACTTAATTCTTCATACATCCCAGAGCTTATGAGAATTCCTTTGAATTTTAAATTCTCTTCAGATAAATAGTGGCCATCAAGATAAAATAGTTCAACAGATATAGAACGCCAGCTAATGAAGTGGAAGAGATTAAGACAGGACTGTTAGCTCTTTAATTTTGCTGCAAATCATCCTCTTTGTAATGTATACCTCTATACCTAAGACACAATATTATTGGTGTGAAGTACTTGAAGAGATCTTAGATATTCTTTCTGCAACTTTAATGTTTAAAACTCCTTTTAAAAAATAAAGTATAACAAATGGGATTAATAAATCAGTAAAATAGCTGCTATACATTTTGGTATTCAGTTGTTTATTCTATGCATTTCCCAACTTTTTCTCTGTCATATTTAACTGTCAGAGGTGAAACCATTACATTACTCTAATATCCCATCTGAAGGCTTTCTGTCAAAAACAACTCTCATTAAATTTTCTGTGTTAAATTACTCTCCGATATTTACTTATTTGTGGCTCCTGGTGAGACAGGGAACAAGATGCAGGATGTTGATTCCATAGGTCTTAGCCAGCACAATGGTATGTCAACGACCCCAAAAATAAGGGGATAAAAGTCTGTATGCATAGATAAGGGAAGCAGGAAGAACTGGCTGGACTGATGGAGTCTGTCAAAGAAATGAAGGGTCAGGAATCTAGAAGACTCCTGGCCTTCATTAAAAGACCACCAGAGTACACCAGACGACCACCCAAGGACTCCAGTACACATGTGAATAGGGGCGGGAACCTATGTTAATGATTCCTCCTTCGGAGATTTGATGAATCACAGAATCACAGAATCATCTAGGTTGGAAGAGACCTCCAAGATCACCTAGTCCAACCTCTGACCTAACACTAACAAGTCCTCCACTAAACCATGACACTAAGCTCAACATCTAAACGCCTTTTAAAGACCTCCAGGGATGGTGACTCATCCACTTCCCTGGGCAGCCCACTCCAATGCCTAACAACCCTTTCGGTAAAGTTCTTCCTAATATCCAACCTAAACCTCCCCTGGCGCAACTTTAGCCCATTCCCCCTCGTCCTGTCACCAGGCACGTGGGAGAACAGACTAATCCCTGTGGCCACACTCCCACATCTCCCCCTTCTTTATTAACATAAAAAGTATGATTAACACAAACTAAAACACAGAAAAACTACCAGGCACACTAATTCTATCTTTAACAAACTTTGTAACCACATCCCTGGGAGAGGCAGGCACTGAGTGCTGCCCAGCCAGGGGGGCTTTGGCTGCCCCTCCAAATCCTGGAGTCCTCATTGTGGGTCCTGCATATGCCAGCGGGACCCTTCCAGACGTTGTTTTTTGTTTGAGCTGGAGTCCAAACCGCAGAGGAGGGTGCTGTGATCATGTTAAGGCAGATGATGAGATGGCCGGACGGAATCAAGGTGCTGACACCCATCTAGGACCGGCTTCTGTTAAAACACAAGCACAACCTCGGCCCCCAAGTTATTAGAGTTAAGGGCCCTTCCCAATAATTGGTGCTGTAATTTTTTATTTTTATTTATTTATTTATGTATTTTACCACAACATGTTCTTTTTCTTTAACTGAGTTTCTCCCAGATCTGTCTCCTAGATCTGTCTGTCACCTTTTCTCCTGCACGGACAGATGCAAGGACCTTCCTCTGTCCATTGATTTAAAAAAATTTAAGAACATAGCATACTTTATCTATCTTTTCCTAGGGGTCACACCCCTACTCCCCCTTCTTATACAAGCCAGGATGCTGTTGGCCTTCTTGGCCACCTGCGAGAAGCTGAAAAGTCCTTGGCTTAGTGTAAGCACTGCTCCTGCCAGCGGGAGCCCGGTCTCTCAGAGGACTCTTCTGTTCTGGGGTTGCTGAGGGTCGAAGAACAGCAAGTGCCAATCACTACCACAGCTGTGTACCGGTGGCAAGGTCGCACCAACCGAGACTCTCTGATTCCCATCCATAAGCTAATTCGTCAACTGGAGAGCCAAGGAGTGATCAGCAAGACTCATTCACCTTTTAATAGTCCCATATGGCCAGTGCCAAAGTCTAATGGTGAGTGGAGACTAACAGTGGACTATCGTGGCCTGAACGAAGTCACACAACCACTGAGTGCTGCAGTGCCGGACATGCTAGAACAGTACGAACTAAAATCAAAGGCAGCCAAGTTGTATGCTACAATTGATATCGCTAATGCATTTTTCTCCATCCCTCTAGCAGCAGAGTGCAGGCCACAGTTTGCCTTTACTTGGAGGGGAGTCCAATATACTTGGAATCGGCTGCCCCAGGGGTGGAAACATAGCCCTACCATTTGCCATGGACTGATCCAGCCTGTGCTGGAACAGGGGGAAGCTCCTGAACACCTGCAGTACATCGATGACATCATTGTGTGGGGTGACACAGCAGAGGAAGTTTTTGAGAAAGGGAAGAAAATAGTCCAAATCCTTCTAAAGGCTGGTTTTGCCATAAAACAAAATAAAGTCAAGGGACCTGCACGAGAGATCCAGTTTTTAGGAATAAAATGGCAAGATGGACGTCG